>UXGD01001516.1:0-34030 GCA_900474315.1 Torymus auratus
TGATTTTAAGTAAAAATGCTTCCATTTGATTAACATGTTAACCAACGAAGTTGGCCTATTTTCTAGCAGGGAAGTGGTTAAAATTTCAAGTAAATAAATTAAAAATTTATTTAGAAAAAAAATAAAGATGTTTAAACCATATTTTCTTTAATATCAAATGACAGACTAAAGATAATTAAACTTTATAAAAAGAAATTGTAGGTAATTTGACGACCTTTAAATAAAAATTGATTATATTAAGTAATATCTACCGTAAAATATTTAAACGAAGAAATAAGCTTTACCCGATAAAAATCGGTCAATTTGTTAAAAAGTTAGAGCCGTTACACACCTATACACACACACGCACACACACACATACAGACACGGAAATTTGTTTCCTCAAAAACGACGGATTTTTGTGCCAAAAGTCTTAAAACATGTTTTTAAACATTTTTTGTTTCAAAAATTCCGGAATTCAAAACTTCATCACTCAACTTTTGTGATAGTATGCGAGTACTCGTAAAATCTGACGGTATACAACTTCGAAAATTAGCTACACAGCTTTTACGAACTTCGGGTGACACTTGAAGGGCTCACGGGAAAAAGGAGGATTGTCATTTAAAAATTTTTAGTTATTTTTATAGTAACAAATATATCCAAAGTTAATAACCAAACGTTTCAGACATAATACTTTTATAATATTTTTACACCTTTTTTAAAAAATATAGTTTACTAGGTTAGTGCCAATTAGCACATACATAGGAGTATAAAAAACTATTAGCATATAAGTGTAATTTATCTGATTAAATAAATGAATAATAATAAAAATTACATACAAAAAAAAACAGAAAACAAGAAAAATCGTTTTTATTTGACAATCACCCAGATAATACCGTGTAGAATAAGTGATTAAAATTTAAAAAAGAAATATTTATATAGCTAATTACCTTAGATACAATGAGATAATTTTTCTTCATTTTTTACAAAATGATGATTATTTTCAATGTTCACGGTTAATCGGGTGTAATAGGTACTATCGTGGCCACTATGCTCGATCATTTTATGGATGAGTCCTGGTCGCTTATTGAGTTTATGCCACTAGTAATGTTACGGAACGAAATAGTAACATTTACTTGAATGATAATTAAAAAAATAAATTGAAATAGCGAACAGATAGAATTACATAATTTCCGAATTGCATTAAAATAAAAGTTTTTTAAGTTCAAAGAAAATTGTGTTGTGATTTTTCTCTCCGTCCGTATTTCCGAATAGTTCAGGAACAAGTAATATTTATGAGACTATTAATGATTATAAAATGCAAAAGTGATTTGGTTACCTTATTGTCAGAGCTACTTTATAACATGACGTATCAATTTTTCTAAAAAGACCACTCTCTACATGAAAAACTTACGCCAGCCGAAAGGTTATATGGATGTAATTGAGTGCTCGACGTTGATACTATACGTACAAATAATAAACTTGTCGATTGTTATTAAATATTACAATAAAAACTTTTTATCCAGGTTCTCGATGACTTTTTTTCTAAAAACCCGTCACTAAGTGATTTTTATTATCACGATTCCAGAAAGTTATGCGACTGCACACCTGTTTCAATAGTAATTCTTAGCGAGGGGATTATTTTCTTTTCATAGCGGAGCATCCTTCTCTCATCGGCTATATCAAATGATCATCCGCGCAGGTAAAGAAAGAGCCATGGAATTCGACAAAGGAGAATAGGTTGACGGTCACAGCGACTTATTGGTTCACACAGGTGTAACCGTTGCTCCACGTTTTTGTCTGGGATACGTGGGTTTTTTGAAGGTGCACCCAAGGAATTTAAATGCCTCTTCATCACAAAACACGCATTAAAAATTTTATTTTTCAACTTTTCAATGTTATTAGTGACTATTCTTTACTAATATTAAATATTTTTTTTAATATTTTGGAGGGTCAATAGTATAGAGTGTGTGTGTGTGTAGCAGCTATAACTTTTGAATAAATTTGCCGATTTTCATCGGATAAAGATTATTCTCTTCGTTTCGAAGTAGAATAGAGATAACTTAACCTATTTTTTCGTTTTTCGTTTGTTTTATAAAATAAAAACGATTTTAAATTTTTCGTTTTTTTGATTTTTAAATATGTTACGGAAGGTATTACTTAATATATTTGGTTAAAATTTTAAGTGATTATCTTCATTTGTTTCCGAGAATTAGCATGAGTAAAAGTGAACCAATCGTCTTAAAATTTGGCACAGAGATAGCTTTTTTTATATCTTCGAACCGAGTTCGTTGCCCAAAAAAATCGGTCCATTACAGTTAAAGATATTTGAGGTTCAAAATTTTTTTTTTATTTCTGAATCGCGTTTTTTCAAGGAATTGTTGATTTGTTGACTTAAAATTTTAACCACTTATAAACTCATTGAAGACTATATTTGGATAAAATTTTAAGTGATTATCTTCATTTGCTTCCGAGAAAAAAAATATTTTTGGAAAACAGTGTATTTTTTTCGGACACGATAACAGGAGTAAAAATCAACAGAGATAAAATTAAAAAATTATCTTAATATAATCTTAAAAAATATTATATTCAAAAGTCAAATTTGAGAAAATTAAATTTAGAAAAAGGTTTTTTGTTCTGTGAAATTTATTATTAGAATTTCAAATTGATAAAAGGAATCGATAAATTATTTTGAGGAAGCTAAGTGTCAAAGAATTGGCAGCGATTTTTTGTTTGGTAGGCTAGTTATAGAACCAAAACAAACATTGCGGTTAGTCGTTTTGGACTTTTATATCTGACAGTAACTTATTATATTAGCAAGAGCCATAATTAAAATCGACGGCTGAGAGGAAGAAGAACGTATCTCGGCGCACGGATGAAGAACGACGTATCTCGGTGCGCGGATGAAGAACGACGTATATCGGTGCTCTTACAGCCAGTACACGGCCAGTATACGGCGAAATACGTCGTTCTTCATTTTCGCGGTGAGATGCGTCGTTCTTTACCCGCGCGCCAAGATACGTCGTTCTTCATCCGCGCGCCGAGATAAAATCTTCTTCCTCTCAGCCGACGAAATAGTCAAAAAAAGTTGAATCAACCCTTCAGTCTTCAAAGGTACTCTATTTGAATTTCGTGTCAAAGGATTTTCAAAAAGACACAAACAGCTAAACATACTGTTTATTTACTGAAATAAAAAAAAGAAAATTATTATTAGTCAATGTTTAAGAGTTTAAAGTTTAGCTCTGAATATTTATGGTGGTTTTGTACCAGTCCTGCGCACATATAGGCAATGACGTTGGCCTCGGTAGGATTAACTTTTTGTGAATTACGTAAGTTTTGTTGTGGGTAATAAATAAATAACTAGCATTAACGTCGAGATTTCGTTTGTTCCGAGAAAGGAGAAACACGGGGTGGGGAGAAAATGAGGAGTAGTTTGATCACAAGTGTGAGTGCAGTGTAGTGGATGCGCAGGTGAGCAGCGAGAAAATTCTCCCATGGCCGCTGGCGCTCTTTCTCCCTCCGAGGCGCGCGCTCGCTCGGGGAAAAGCGTCGCGGGCAGCGCGAGCCGGAGAAAGAGGCTGCGCTGAGGCCGGGCAGGCACGCCGAATGCTTGGGAGGAAGAAGCAGGAGAGGGCCCAGGTGAACGGCGCTCGAGCGGCGGGCGGCGGTGCGGCGGCGGTGCGGCGGCGGCTAGGCGGCGGCTAGGCGGCGGCGCGAGAGCGGCCGCGGCTCGGGCCCCCCTGGCACTCTCTCTCGAGCCGCTCGAGCGTCGGGGCCGGTGCGCACAGTCCTGCCGAGCGCGCGTTCAAGTCTCTCTCCCAGCCTCTCTCCCAGCCTCTCTCCCAGCCTCTCTCTCTCCTCTCCCGCAGTCGCATTCCGCAGCAGCGCGCGCGCTTCTCTCTCTGCAGCCGAGCCGATCCTGGATAAAGGACAGCAGCCGGATCTCGCAGCTCTGGCCGGGCCAGACATGACCTGGATCTGCTTTCTCTTTCGCGCCGACCGCCGCCGGGACGTGTCCAGCTCGGCAGACTGCGGCAGCCCCGCCGCCGAGTGATCCTCCGATCGGGCCGAACGGGAGCAGTGCGCAGAGCCGTCTCGTTTGTCGCAGGGTGCAACGTCCGGGAGGTACGAGTTCCGCGAGTTCCGTGCGCGTTTAGTGCCTTTGAGCGGAGCAGCCCGGGAGGATAATGCGGTAAGATGACGCGGAGCCAGCTAGGATGCTTCGCCGTCGCCGTGGCGCTCGCCTGCCTGCTGTGCACCGCCGCCGGCAGCAGCCCGCAGGAGCTCGACAACAGGGCCAGCGACAAGCCGATCGACACCGGTGAGACACTCTTGATCCCTTTTATCGCGGCTGCGCGCCTCTTTCAGCCCTGCGAAAAATAAACTCTGTTATTGCTAGTGCTTTTGGCGAGTTAAATTATTTAAAGCATTCGCTTATAGACCGGCTCAATTCAATTAGATGCTATACCTCAACCACCCGGGCCGTCGATGAAAACGTGGATAACCCCAACTTCACTTGTCTCAACATTGCGCAGTTAAAAAGTCTCCCTTCGTTTCAGTGAATCTAGAGCCTGGAAACGTGACACCTTTCTCGTTAGAGTGTCATTGCTCTTTTCTTTGCCACTATACCTGTAGTTTAAAAACTAACTTTTCCATCAATTGCACCTTGCTCATTATACTAATTCATAAATCACTCTAGCAATCAGATGTGATTGATCTTGGAAAAGGAACACTGCGTAAATGATATACTCTAACGATCTGTGTACAGTGTTTCAAGATGCGTATAATAATATCGCAATTTTGAGCTTTTCCTTGGTATAAATCTATCAGTCCTAATAATAAATTTACTTTCTGGAGAAGGATAGCGCGAGTCCAACCAAAAATTTACATATAAAACTAACTAAGTAAAACTTGAAATACTAAAAACAACATATCTTCAGAAACCGTTCGAAATGAAAATTACTTGTGGCAGCGATTTCACCGTTTATACGCGAGGCTAGACGTACACGTTTTAAAGTAAAAACTTCAATTAAGCCAACAATTAAAATAACTCTCGGTAATCTATATTTTTTAATTTACAAAAATACTAGAAAAAGTTGTGGCTAGGAGGTAATTCTAATTATTCATATGTGCTTAAAACAAGAATCGTTTTCAATCTACATAAGCAAGTATTTACATACTTTTTTTCTCATCGAGGTATTTTTAAACCTGTTATATTATGTGAAAATATAGTAAACATGAGTAAATCCATTTTTAATTTGAGCTTTGTAATGAAACCCGTTTCCAAATAATTGATATACGGAAGCCCTTCATAACTTCTAGCGAGAACGTAGAGAAAACGTTAATGACCTTTAATAATAAGATCAAATAATAATGTATAAAAGACTTGCGGAATAGAGGTGGTTTGTTGGCATCTAAAGTAGTAGGATTTTAAAAAAAATCACTCGCAAGGTGGACTATAGGCTTTCGAGAGCCATTACTCTCTCAAAGAGGGCCGCATAAATGAAAGTTTTGTATAGATGACTAGTAGCGATACGAACCGAGAATTCCAGTGACTGGACTTGATTCTTGCACGAGAGTGAGATTGCTGTCTTTTTCTCTAGCTAAAATCTGGATCGCGCGCATTAAATAAATTACATTTATACCGCGACAAGCGCACGACACCGCGGGATTGCATCAGAATTGACTTAACACTTTATGCTATGAATCTTGGCAGCCTATTCGCAGCAGATCTTGCAAAAGATAGTGCAATAACTCTACCCGAGTTAATTTTTTTTATAGTATTTGTTGAATCTTGTAATTAAACCGAAACCTTAATAATTATGACAGTCAGTCGTCGATAGCGGAAAATGTTTCTTGGGATGTAGTCATCGCGCTTCCATAAACAGAGCCTTCGTATACTCCTACACGAAAAACGTCATCAAAACTCGAAAATAGAAACATCAAGCTAAAAACGACTTTTTTCATCTCTTGCTGTGAGTGTAATTTTATATGGAAAGGCGAATTTCCATTTTTTGTCCAACCTTCAATTGCTCTCATATGAAGTCATCATAGCAGCGAAAAAGTTTATTTAAAGAATAACTTGTACGAGCTGGACACTTGTAAGCTTGTCAAGGTAACGATGTGTGTGGCAATAGGAGAAATAGGAGCCAAAAAAATGAATTAGATGGAAAAAAGGCAATTGGAAAAAGCAGCGAGGCAAAGAAAAGTTAACAGTGCGGTGCGGAAGCACTGAAGAAAAAAGGAAATGCCCTCTGGCTCCTCATTGCTTGGATAAAATTGACTCCTCATAAGACTTTCTCCCTCCCTGCGCGCCGAGCTGCGCACCGGCCGGTTCTCGGCTGTTGTGGCTGTGGCCCTAGGAATTTCGGGGGCCGCTCGCTCGCGCGTACCGGTTTCTCTCACTTACGCGTTCGTATAACGGCGCCGTGTATCGGATACCTCGCGGAGGAGTGTCGTGCGTGTATATACGAGTCTCAAGACGAGCTAAAGGGAAGGAGGATGTGGAGAGAGGCGCGAAGAAAAGGAGTTCGCCCGCTCTCGTAAAGAAGGCCTACCACGAGCTTCCTACGCGCCTCTCGACTGCCAGCTTTCTACAGCCTGCCATGCGCTAGGATCATTCATATTTTTCTATTGCTTTTCTTTCTCATCACTACTCTTCTTTCTACAACTTTTTTTGCCGGACATTTTTCCTTGCGCACTGAAAAACGAGAGATACTCGCTAAATACTTTTAGTTCAACTATAGCTTTTAGAGGAATGTTCACTTTTCCCCGCGAAACTACAACATGCAAAATTTGTAATAAAATCATATAATGATGAAGAGGATCGCTAATCATATATATTTCTTAATATTCATAATAATTCAAATAAACTCGTATAATTATTCAATTTTATTACATACAAATAACACAGCTGATAATCGTACAAATTTAAAACGAACATAATTAGCGAAAGAATTTTTTACAAGAATACCAGTTACGGTTAAACTCTGTAACATATGTTTTGCGGATCTATACCGTTTGCAGAAACAGAGATTGTTATGATCGCAGCAAGTGAAGACAACAAAACAATAGAATTGAAGACTGAAACGAAAATGATAACCGAAATTAGGGTTCGACTATAAACGGAATGAACAAATAATATCAAATTTAGACAGGAAACAATTTTCTTAATTTTGTACTGCAAATATTGAAGAATTAAAAAGTTTACTATGGATAAACTTTTAATAATAATGTATTTAAGTGCAACAATAACGAACCGGCCGTTGATGATAATAGCATCGACTTGGCAGGTCCCTTCCCTCCAGCGCTTGTGCGCATCCTTTCATATATATATAAAACGATAACGCGAAGCGCTTGTCCGCGCATAAGAGACGCCGAAGAGCTCAACTGTCCGTCGCAAAAAGCTTTCTCTCTCTTTCACGTATCCCCTTCACCCGAGGAAAAATTCGCGTGCCTTTCCGCGCGGGACGGGCGCATAGAGGCGCATAGAGGCGGAGAGAGAGAGAGAAAGAGAGGAGAAGAGAGAAGGAAAAGGAAAAGAGCATGCTGCAGCGAAAGGTTAAAGACTCCTCGCGAACGCGAGAGGAGGAAAAGAGCTGCATGCTCTGTGCTATGGAAGGACCGATCCTTCTCTCTCTCTCGTGTGCCGCACTCGAGAGCGCGCGGAAAACCACGCGAGGTTTTTGCTCCTTCCCCCCTCCGTTATTCCCCCCCCCCCTCTCTTGCCGCGATGTACATCTCGCTAGCTTTTCTTTTTCTATTACACACCAAGTACGGTTTCTCTCACTCTGCTATCTCTCTATATACGTTGCTTTATTCCTCTCCATCTCTCTTTCTTTCTATCTTTTTCTCCCCGCAAGTTGATGGCATTTTTCTTGCTTTATGCGGCCATTTTCCTGTCTCCTCGACGATCTCTAATATGCGTGCAGAGTCAGTGTGTAGGCTGGTTTTTCTCCAACAATTACGCTAACCAATTTAGTGACCGCGGTAAATCTTTGTTGTGCATGTGTATTTTTCTGGAGACGAGAAACATGCAAGGGACTTGCGTAATAATCGTAATTTAGCACGCCTTTTCTTTTATTATATTACACTGCAGTTAAATTCATAAATTTCATGTTGTACATCTTCATAGAAATTCGTTATTGATTTTTTTTTCCTGAAAGTCATGATTTTCATTTAAAACAATAAGCAATAACTTTTAATAACAAAAAACCTTCGTTTGTCAATTCAAATTAATTAATAACTCAGCGAGATATTGCAATGGAATGTTGATTTATCACTACAAATCACTGGGTTAAATCAGAATAATTAGTATACGTAAGTAAACATTTAATTATAACAGCTGAAAGAGTATAAGTTGCACGTGCGTGCACGCGTGCTCAGTTTTGCAAGTACTTTTTAAAATATAATCGACATACAGTCAGAAAGCATTGAGTATTTGTTAAGTTGAAAGATTATTTATTATGGAAATATATAAATAGGTTGAGATTAAATGTACATTAAATATGCAAGAATGTTTATATTATGCCTATTACTTAGACAGAAATTTATATAACCAAACATAAATTTCCAGCAAACTATGGGTAATTTTGAAAATATTATTACTTATCATTAAACTTCAAATGTGGTAAAGTTTAATCACACAATTTTTTATACTTTTATTTTTAACAAGCAGAGCTTTAGTTTCATGCACGAACTGCTTACTTTCCTATGAATATAGACAAGACCCTTAGTAAACCATCGTAAACTAAAAGGCATAACGGTCGAAAAGTTTCAAATAAATTGAAATAAGACATAAAAAAAAAGAAAAATTATAAGCTGTACTTGGGAAAAATGATTAATTACATTCTTGTAAATAATAACAATAATGTTATGATTATTTTTAAATTCAAGATATGCATCTGATTGTTTTATTCGTTAACGAATAATTTATTGAATTATTCAATATAAAAGAGCGATGAAAAGAGTACAGCAATGGTGTACTATTTGACTCTTTGGTCGGACGATTGCAGCTCCGAATTAGTTACTCCGGCAATGCGCCGGCTATTCGTCAAAAGATTAAAATTAATTTTTAAAATTAAATGACCCTGAAAAGTCATTTAAAAAACTCACTATATATTTGCACCTGGTAAAAGTGAAAACGCTGAATTGAGGCATTGCCATTAAAAGGTTGTAATTCAGAATAAATTGTGAAAGTTGGACGACAGTGTACAACTACTCCATTATTATAATCTTTGCCAATGAGCGAAGAAAAAGAAGCCCCCGCTGCAGCTATGATACACCATTGGGTCGATGAAAAAGTGAGCCCTAACGAGGGCGAAAGCAAGCTGAAAGGAGTGAGCAGCATTATAAGCCTGCGCGATTCGCGCCACTATACGCAGCTAATAGCCAATGGCGACGGCAACGACTTGCTTGCCGCGCGCGTGTTTCTGACGTACCATGGCGGCGGGCAAAGTTTCGTCAATAACGGCTCGTCCCGAGAGTGACTAAGGATACCATGACGACACGCGGCCGATGTGTGTTCCACATACCGATCGCCGAGCGTCAATTTACCCCCTCCCTCCCCTCTCACCTTCTTTCTCTCTGCACATATAGACGCTTAAGAGGCACGATGTGCATAATAAATTCGCCGCGGTGCGATCACGAGATTGACGGCTTCCAAAGCCGTCTTTTAAGAACGCGTCACGTAACAGGTGGAAAATGATGACTTTCAGCCTCTTTCTCCTCTTCTGCGGTTGTAAGCACGAAACTATGCATAGAGGACCCTGTGACTTGATAGTGTGTGTCAACTTGCTCGATTACTTTTCCTTTGAAAATCTAAACAGCTTTGGAATTTCATCTGAAATCTACCTGCTACAAGCAGTTAAAAAGGACTTGAGCAGAACTCAATATAAGCGACAAAATGGCTGAAAGCTTATATAGAGACTCGGAGAGATGATGTGAGTGAGGAGTGAGGACGAAAATCGTGGCAGATCTTGGCGACGGTGTGGATTTTCCGCGGCTGTCTCAGTGCCGCGCTGCGCTGGCGTAATGGGCAAAATCATTAACGAAACAATGCGGGAGAGGTGAGCGCATCCGCTAGAAATCACCGTAAGCGCAGGACGCCGGCTCGCGCACTCCCTCGCGTGCAGCAGCTGTCTACCGCTAGCCCACCATACACTAATTACGCTCATTAATATCGCTTTGCTATTAAGCCGGGCAACAAATTTAATGACACCGCAGCGCGACGATTCTTCACTTTTCCCTACCCACGCACACATTTTTCTTCCATACCCACCGCCGTTTATATTTCAGTCATGTGGCGTCAAGATACTTTTTCCTAACTGTACGTTCGAAAAATCATCGAGCACACTTAGCATATCCAATTGGAAGAGAGACGCGCCTGGAACAATATGCGCACTTTCGAGTATACGCTTTCGCCGGTAATTAAACTATTGGTTGTAAGAAGGCACAAATCCAATTACTCGCAGCGGAAAAAGCGGCGCTGCCGCGGGATGAAACCGAGATAGAGAGAAATGAGAGGCGCGTTCGTTAGGCAAAATCCCCCACAGCTCGCGCCATCAGGTACAGCTCGTTGTTTCCTTTCGCGCGACTGAGATTCACGAGCCGCGAGTCGCTTCTTTTTCGCACGCCCACGCATCAACGCCTCTCCTCTTACATACACTTTGCGACGAAAAGCGCGACTCTACATTTTTTCTTCCGCTTCTTTCACACGCGCGAGCTCGAACCGTTATGACCGTGCCCCGCGCCTCGCGGCTACGACGCCTTTACTGTTTAACCATATGTACGTTTTTTTTCTAACATATATAGATATTGCAACTTATTGTGCAGAATTTTTTCTCCGATAAGTTATAGAAAAAAATTTAAATAATGCAGAATGTTGTAATCGGCATATAAATTACATTCACAATATTGTTCGATAAATAAAAATAAACTATGCGCATCGATTGCACGATACACGCACCTGCACATAAATAAAATTCTCGCAAATAATTAGTACGGCGAATCGCTGTTTATCCGATCTATATATTTTCTACCCTTGATTGGAAGACGATGAAAAACAAAATTATTCGCCTGTCAATAACAACAACAGGATAGCAAGAGGTAATTATTAAGTGTTATCCGTCACCGCGAATAAAACATTACCGCCAATTAATATCTTAATCCAATATCACTTCTAGTTGCGGTAAAAAACAAAGTTTTCCACGCATTCTAACTCGCAGCGTTTCATGCGCAATCCTTATTAGGATTTCCATCTCTCACGTTATATATATGAGTGCGGCAGCCGGTGCAATTAACGCTCGTGCGGCGCATAACTGGCGCACGCGCGACAAACTCTCACCAGTCAGCGCAATTAAGCTAAAGACGGCGTCGCTCGATAGTCGCCGAGGATCTCCCTGCAGGCGGATCTCTCGAGGCGCGTCGACGTCATTGCGGCGCGCGAAACTCCCGGATGAGAAATGAGACATGGCCACTTTCTTCGATTGCGCAAAGCCCGAGGTATTAGCCCCACGTATATGAGGTACGCGACGCGGGTGATTAATCCGATTCTCTCGCTCGCACGCGCGCTTAGCTATGCGCATTATAGGCTGGAGCATAGGCGATTTCGCAAGAGAGTCGCTGTGTATGTGCACGTGCGTATAGCCGCATCGGCCGGAGGCTTTTTTATATCTTCTGGAGCGCTGCGACTATCGAGGCGCGCGATCGTCCTTGCGCTGTGTATAGATAGTGCACGAGAGCGGGAAAGGCAAATTATCCAAGTGGGCTCGCACTCACGGGACTCGTTTTTCTACGCTTTTCTCGCCTTGCGTAATCCGTAATGTAGCCTGTCGCGACACATTTTTTTGCGCCCACAACCCTCTCCGAGCGGCCGTCCTCACGCTGGAAAAGTCCGTGCGAATTGGTTCACGCCTGCTACAGAAAAATTATCCTTATAATAATGCGAGGCGGGTTCTCGCAACCTTTCACGCGGGTCATGAGAGGCGTTCCTTAGTAGGTACGCAAAGATGAAGCCCAGCATCCTTATTACGAGTAAGAACTCGTATGGAGGCTTTAATTCCCAATATCTAAGAGCTCTATTTATTTTTTCAACTTAAACGCTACCACCTTATTTCAAATTAAAATGCACACAATAAACAGTCATTTAACTCTTCAAAAGGTTACGTATTTATTTATTTGCTTCAATCGACTGCAAACATCTAATTTAAAAAAAAAAAAAAAAATAATTTGCTTGAAACTTAGGATATTTTCTTAACTTGAACAAAATCCGTTTCACGAGCTTTGAATGCACTGTGTGTCTTGTTATCCGGCAGTTATTCTCGACTTAATTTTCCGTAAACAAATAATCAATTATCAACTTCCTAAAGCAACATGAAAATCCCTTTCATTAGCTTTCTTATTTGTCTTTATTAATTATTGCATATTTGGCATGTAAACATAGTAATGATAAGAGTATACAAAACTCATTTGTCAGCCTCGCGAAGCGTAAGTTCCCCGCAATCGCAATAGTTCCTGCTTACGCACAATGTACTTTTCGAAATCCTTCTGGACGTCATTGGCCTGACCTTCGTTTCATTCGGTGAAATTTCTTCGTTCTCGCTTCAACATGACGACTTCGCAATGGAATTTAAGCTTGAGAAACCGGAAGCAGCCGATCTACATTATTTCAAGCTCATGCACATGACGCTTACACATATTTCATTATATAATTGCTCTTCCTCGAAAATCGCGAGCTATTACCCACGTACATTAATTTATACTAATAGCTAAAATAATCCTAGAGTACAATATACATGGAAAAATTACGTTAAACTTTTAATTTTCATTGAAATTTACCGTACATTTACTTTTACGGTATTCAGAATATTCCACAAGAGGAATGCAAATTTTTCATAGAATATAAATGGTAGAAGCAGTCAACACCCTATGTTTAGAAAGAACCGAACTTGCATAGCGTTGAAAATATATATATATATATTCTAGATATAGTGTAACAAAAGCTATAAAAATTATCCTCGGAAACAATTATTTTTATTTTTCTGTTAAATAAAAATTTTATAGTCCATTATAAATATCTCAAAATTAAATACATAATTCATTTAAAATTAAACTTTATTTGAATTGTCGCTTACTCAAAGTCGAAGAAATAGCAAATTTTGTTGTAAACTGTTAATTTTACTACTTATTGATGTACAATGCCTGATTACCACGTAAACATGTATCTAGCATGTTGTGAAAGAAAAAAAGAAGGAAGAGTGTAAAATAAAATGTTTTCAGAAGCGCGGCAAAGCACGCGAGAGCGAGGACCTCGTTGTTACCGCGACGTGAACGCGCGCAACTGATTCGTGCGCGCAAGTATAAGCGCCAATTACTTTTTACGAGCGACTGGCCATAGATATACCCCATTGTCGTGCCTATCTGTCTTTTTTCTCGGATTTCGAGTAGAACTTTTTTCACCCAGAGAGAGCGCGTAATGTCTTACGCGGAGGCAATATTGTGCTGTGTGTAGATATAGAGAGAGAGAGAGAGAGAGCGAGAGCAAAAGGACATTGGCCGCAGCAGCGTTAACTTCCTCATTGCCGTGTTCGCGCTGGCAGTGCTTCTTTTTCGTCCGACAGCTTTCTGCGCGATCCCGACGGATTGGGCGGTTTCTCTGATACACATAATCACTCTAAAAATACATTTTACTGTCGAAAGATATATGATTGTTGTTGCGAGTTATTATACCTTATAATTCAGGCCTAAATATGTATTTCGTCATTTTTACAAATTGAATTTTTTACGATCCTAGGCTATTTGCTCGAAAAGTTGGCTAAAAATTCATTAATCGACTTTCTAAATGTCTTTTCGAGAAAATAACACTTTTTATTACCAAAGTAGAAACCGCTCTTTCATAAATATGGAATAAAATGACAGAAGGAGGAAGTGGCGATCGTCGTGCGCGGGGAGAACTGCGAGGTCAGTCAAGCGTCGGAAGTACACAGTGCAAGTTTTAATGAAGAGGTGCATTTTAATTAGTGACCTATGTCGTCTATAGGATATATCATTAGGAGAAAAATGGTAAACTGAAAATCAATGAAGGAGACGACTTTCGAATCTTACAAGAATGAGAAATAAAGTAGTTTCTTTTATAATGCTATGATTAGCAAGTCGGTAGACATGTGAACTTATATGTGAGCTCAGTGAAACAGCCTTTAATTAGTCATTATTCATTTCATGTGTTACGTTCGATTTAGTGGTAGAGAAGGTACATGTTATATTAAATTAAAAGAGAAAACTTTTGTACCGTTGAAATTCCGCAACGTTGCGCTTAAAAGCCAAGTTGAAAATTTCATTCCCGAAAAAATTACGTAAATAGAAAATAGTTATTTTTTTCTCTTGCAAGTGCTTTCTCGACAAATTAATACGCGATCTTTCCACCTTAGCATACTCGCGGGCCAATCGAAAGCCACGACGCCCGGCTGTAATTACTCAGCGAAGACTTGATCATCTCATTAGCGGTACCGAGTGCGCGCGCACGCGCTTTGCGGGAAAAGTTTTCGTTTCCGAGTAAAAAACCGCGCGCGCGCGCGCCATCCGAGAGACACTCATGCGTGTGCTCGCACAGCCGTTTTCACCGCACGACGGCGGCGCGCCGGTGAGTTTCTCGAGTCGCGCTTTTTTCCACGGCCGACTAGGCTTGGAAAACGACTAGGCGACAGCCGTATAACAGTGCGCGATGCATATATGTGCTCGCTGACACCGCGCGCAATTAGTTCCGAGGCGCGCTTGTCTCTCCCGAGTGTAGGTATAACGCTTATGTTGCGAAACTTCCAACTCGGCCCGCGTTGGCGGTGATTTACACTCGCGCGAGATATTCATGCGTAGTGTGACGCTCGCTGCAGCTTTCAGAGGCACACACGTCGGATCGGCCTTTTCCCCGTCGCTGCACTCATGAGTGAGTGATCAACGCGATCTCCAAGGCTCACCCAAGTATTTACAGGCCCGATGTTTATTCAGCCGGATCGCCGTCAGTCTACGTAACAATGGACGCGCACTTTCGACCGCGGGACGCTGCCCTTTTTTCTTTGCGCGCGGCCGCACTTACTTAGCGTGATTATGTTTCATTAGGCGCGATTAGAAACGAGCGAGATTTAGTCGAATGGAGGTGTAGGATCGGCTCTCGGTTTCGGCGATTTTACTGCGGTGTCCCCTTGTTATGTTCTCGCTCTGCTGGAACGATCAATCCTTTCGATTGCGCCATTTCCAATCAATTACAGAAATTATTTAATTGACTTGTTTGGGAAAAGTACTTTGCTCACCGCCGCGTTTATAAACATTTTCCTCTTGACAATTACAGCGGTTAGATCCCGCGGCTCTTTTGACGTTCTAAATGACTATTCTCATCTGACGAACCTACAGTCTCTACGGAAAGTATTTTTCAATTACCAAGCTAAATCAACTTATACGAGAGAATTACGTTCTTTTATAACTATCGTCACGTTCCGTCAAAGTAATCCTTGATAATTACAGTCTATTTAGAAAAAAAAAACTCTTAGTTGTCATTGCAGAGATTATTAAAAAGTAGTAGCGTTTCTAATGTCCAAACAAGCAGACTAGTAGGCAACGCGTCGAAAATCGAGCGACGGACAGGTGCAATAGCGCCTGTATATAATAGACACGGGAGATCGCGTGAGAGGCCGCGTCGTTCTCCTGCCTCTCCTCCCCTTGACGTTCTACCTCTACCTATAGCGCGAGGGGCCACGGGAGTCCGGCAGCAAAGCCAAACACGCGCTGTAATGGAGGAGTTGTTCCATGCTCGGCGCGGTCTACTATCTCGGTGCTCCGAGTTTATACGCTAAATTATAATAAAAGAGCGCCGAGGAAAGGATCGAGTTCGCCTCTATGCACCTGCTCAATTATTTTTCTCAAATTCACACATACATATGGGTAAATCTAGTCTTGCATAAGCACTTATTCAAACTTGTTATTACTCAAAGCCAGTTATTTACCGTTTTCAAACGATTTCAACTTTCTCACCTATATATTGCAATGGTAAAAGTCATTTTTAATTTCCCATCAGCAAATATCCTTATTCGAAGCTAATATAAAGAAACGTAAATAGCTACAGTCCTTGGTTTCTAATTTCATTTGCTTTTCACTATTGTTTAGGTTCAATGACATGGCCTCTGAGTGATGCTCTTTTGCATAATATACGTACGTTTTAAACGTATATAGCATATACTTCATTAGCACATAATGAATCTGCACAATTAAAACTTAAGCGCGCTGGCAGGATCATGTTTTTCTGGATTAAGATAAAGGGCGACGAAAACGTAAAAAATCTGTTATTTACATCTCTCGCGAGAATTCACGCGGTTATATTATTAAGTTTATTAGAGAATAACTTGGGAAAAGACAACACCCGCGTGAGGCGCAAGTCAGTCCTGCGCGTGCGCGTAATCAACCGTTTTGCGTTGCATAATGATTCTCGTGCAGTGCATCGAGCTGTTATTTGGCCAACGCAGTGGCGGAGGACTAAACGTTTCCGAGGTTACAGGCATAGAGATATAGAGGTGCGAAAGCGCCCGCGAGCGGGGATTTCGATGCTGGCGCAAGCCAGGAATTTTCTTCTCGGCCGCGGCGCGCGAATATTCTCCGTCGCTCACTGCGGGATCTCTCTCGCGCCCGGCCAGTTACTCAAGGTAGGAGCACTTCACCGCTGACTCATAGTGTATAAGCACCCGATTGCGAAAAGTCGCAGCTGAAATTCAATATATTTCCATCACAAATGTACTCCAAAAATAATTCATTTTATGTGAAAATTTACTTCTCCTCTTATGAAAATTATTTTTCTTTTTTCATTGTTCAACGCAAATTCAAAAGCTCAAAGTTATAACGTAAAAACATATTCACCAGCTATTATAGGTAATTTTTGTACAATTACTCGTCTTTGTAAAAAAGAAATATTAAATCTTCATCGTAGCAATCATTTATCGACGTTAAATATATCAACGTCTGTCAAAATCTACACGGAATCGTAATTAAACGAAAAAATAATTGATGAAACACGACTAACGATTAAACATATCCTTGAGATATAATGTGTTGAGTTTTTCATAATATACGTCGGAATTATCTTCTTTCATCATCGAGTACCTTTTTTAACGTAATTATTCTTCTTCTCTAAAGAATAAACAAAAAGTCATTTCTCAAAAGAGGAAACTCATCATTTTCTACAGTTTAGTTTGAAATTGACGGTTTTAGTGTTACAAAATCGACACGCTTCTAAACTTTTACCCTCGTACATTTGCGTACTTATATATGTTTCTGCTTACTTGTGGCAATCAAAATAAGTCTGCAGCTTGATATCGGAGCAAGAGTTTCTTCTCTTGTTAATTAATAGATCCTATGTTATCCATCAAAGAAGTGTGATGGAAATCTACGGAGACTTCTTTTGCCTTACACTCTTTTATAAGTAAGAGGAGTCCATGTGACTGTAAACTTTAAAGAAATTTTATAAATTTTATAAATGGATTCCTCTTAGTTATATAGAAGATTCATTTAATAAGATTTGCTCTGTTACCTAAAAGCTCTTTTGTGAGTGTCATTTTACATGAGTAATGGACGTTATGTATAGTATGTATAGTTACCATAGGTATTTTAGTATTAATATTATCATTGCTGCTGTAACGTTTGACTACTATAAACCATGATTGTCAAAATTTTAAGTAAGCTTGATTTTGCTGATAATTATTTAATGGCTACTCAGCAATATCGTTTGTTGCCTAGAATTATCTGTTTTGAATTACTCGTGTATTTCCATAGATAAACATCTGATTACTATAGTTTGTTCTGTATTGAGTTTCAAAGAAATTATTAATTTTTATTATTTTTACAATAATTAGTAATAATACCACTTCATTTCAATGAAAATTTGAGTATGATAAAAGAAACTAATGAAATAGTTAAAATAAATATGTTATAACCTTCCATCATAACAAACAACTAGTTGGGTTTGAAGCTTTATCTAATATCATAAGTGTATTCCATTATGTAATATAAATACAAACTTGCAAGCGTGAACAGGAAGAAACCCTGGAAAAGGTCTACAGAAGCGGGCGGGCATTACATTTGTCCTACTCCGAGTTTATGAAATTCCAGTATTACATGTTGTCATCATAAACTGGGCCGCATTAGGCCCCTCAAATGTGGTCAGAGGCACGCGCGTGCGCAGAGTTCAGGGACGACAGGTTTCTGGTTTCTCTGAACGCGCGCGCCAACTGATGGCTTCCGGCCGCGGGTAAACCGAGTGAAGATCCTTTCCGCGCACGCTTTTTCGGACAATGCGCGAGTATGGTTTACGAATTGCGAGTGCGCTGCTACCTCCTATATCTTGTCCATTTCCCTTTACTTTATCGTCGCAGAGAGGGAGAAGAAAGAGGTAACCAGCTGACGATTAGCGCGGCATGCTAAAGCTGAGTAAATTTCATTGTTCGCCGCGATAATTTCGCGATTGCCTCTCTACATAGTTGAACTTTTCGATACGCTTTTTGCGCCTGCTAGCGAATGACTAGATGCGCGTCTTTTTGTGCGTGACTTATACAATTGTACATTCTTTTAAAGATATATTTTTGCCAATTATATAGCATAATTATAGTCTTTTAGATTTCATTTTTTTACATAATAAACCGCTTTAATTCACTTATTTTATATGCACGAACCCACACGGAGGAAAGGTAGAGAAATTCGCGTATGAATATAAGATCAGTACATATTTTGGGGTATCGTTATATACATGATTTATACAAAATTATTATTAATTTAAAAAAACTCATTTATACTGATCGTTGCGTTCGGCTACAAAATGTAGATACCAGCATAGAAATTTAAACCACTCGGCAATAACAAGATGTGCGTTTGTATTTTGACTATGACCAAACAAGCATGCCATTATTACGACACCGCGAAGTCTGAGTCACGTACACGCGTTCCGGGCGACATAAGCAAAATCTCTGATATACCTATAACTTTCCAGTGGTCTTTTCCATTTCTTCCCGTTCACGCATGATAGAGCCGCTAAAATTTGACATTGACCAACAATGCGATGCGCCGGCGCGAATTTCGAAATAGAAAACGCAGCCGTGCGAGCTCTCGAGTGAAAAGCCGGCGTTCCGGAAGAGAGGGAGAGAAGAAGAAACGCGTGCCGGTGAAACGGGCTTTTAATTTTCCGATCGAACCTTATCAACTTGGAGCTACATACGACTTTAGCGCTGACTTTCGATCCGTGCCAGTGCGCGCCTCGGAGAGTGACAAATCTTGGCGGCCGTTCTACCACCGACTCGTGTCCTATTATAGCCGGCGAAGAAATTGCGATTCATTTCTACGCGTTTCACTTTTTCCAGGCGCGGGAGGCTCGTTTGCAGCAAGAACAAGACAGATAGAGAGAGAGAGAACGCGCGTCCACCGCGAGAGGACATTTTTCATTCGCGAGCACTCGTTGCCATCTCGCCATCCCGCGCATGAGCGCAGCGAAGATTATTCGTTAATTTATTGAGGATATAAGAACGCGGCGTCGCGGGAAAAATCGAAGCGATATTACCCGTAGCGTAAGGTTTTTTCAAGATTAGAGCTCCTTACTTCGCTTACTTATTATCACCAGATGCTAATATCACCGTTAATTATTAATTTATTCAGTATGTACGTAATTTGTATTCTTCATTTAAAATCTTAATGGAATTGATAGCTAAAGGCGCTAATAAATAAAAGTTTATCAAACGCGAGAGCATGGAAATAATTTTCCAAGGCAGCTCTTATCAGTTTGCAAGGAGCCTCGCTGGTGCATCAACCTCGCACATATTTCTTTCAATACACCGCACAATATCCAAGCGGAAAAACCCACATCTTGCGCAAGAAGAAAAAAGAGCAGCGCCTAATTAGCGTCGACGTTTGCCCATATCCATATAAGTGACAAGAGTGCGTGAAATCGAGTATAGTCTAGAAAAGGATAAAAGTAGGACATTGTCTGTCGATCCGGTGATTTAATGGTGTATGCGCTTTGCGCACGAGGAATAAAAGTCGCCGACACACGATACATATCTGCAGCGTACGGGCCACGTGTGCAGGGCACCGCGCGCTTTATCGAAACGAGCCTCCTGCACCGGGAATACCGCAAGCCCGTGAGGGGGAATGCGCTCGAAGCTTATTGCTTAAAGGCAAAAGGAGTGCGAGAGCGACCTTGACACATTAAAGCGACGAAGAATTAACTTTATGCGCATGCACGCGGCTGAGCGTTTTACCGCTAATGCCCAACGGTTTCTAAACGATCTTTCCCACTGCTATGCAACTTTTATCTTGCCACTTTGCTGCCTCGATTCCGAGCCACGCGCTGCGACATCAACAGATGCTAACGTGCTCCAAGCTTTCATGATGCGTATAGTAGCGCGATTATTCATTCCTACTTTCGAATCTTCAATTTCGGTGATCAAGTGAATGTGTATCCTAGTTATTAAAAGATCGGAACTGACACGGATACAACTTAATCTTTCTAATTTGGATCCTCATAACTGCTGCAACGGGAAATTCCGAATTCAAGAGGTTACAGCTGTGTTCTCATTTATAGAAATATGTAATATTCAGGTCCAAGAAGGTCAATTGTGGCAATTTGGTCAATTGGCCAAAGTTCTAAGAATATATCAGTATTGCGGAAAATGAATATTATTTTTATGTGGTTTTTAGAGAATAAATATATATAAAATTGTACTTCGCTTTTCTATCGAATATTTTTCTATACCCAAAAGTATAGAGAATTTCCCGTAAGAAGGTAGAGAAGATAGAAATTGTTCGAGTCGCAAGGATGATAGCTGAAAGTAAAAGAAACGAAGTAGGCTTCCGTTCTCGAATGTTCCTTGTACGCGTCTCGATCGCGATCGAGCTGCAGCGTCGGATGCGCGATTCAAGTCGCGTACGCGCGCTGCGCGCCGTTCTCAATAAACATCCACTGCGACACAACACACACACACACTTGCAGAGAAGGCATTTGTTCCGAGAAAGAGGGCGTGCAAAGCCCCTTTTGCCGGCGGTGTGCGCTGCAGTCGCTAGCATATTACACATTGTCGTGCGAGCGCCGCCGGGCCGCTGCTCCTTATTTCGGTGCACACATACACATGAAAGAGAGAGGAGGCCCGCGAGCCTAGAGCTGAGAGGCCACACGCCGCGGAATACCGTTCTCGCCTGGAATAAGCCGCGCGCACCTCGCCAGCGCCGTGAATCACCGTTACGCTTCGGTCATTCATGCTAAGCAGTCCGGCCAACTTTGACTAATAGGAAAGATTTTATGCCTTGCCTAATATTATAGTCTTGCCAGAAAAATCAATCCTGTATATTACATGCGTAGCTAGGATTTGCCCATATTTTCACATCGTATGGAATGACTATATAATAGCCTTTCAATTGGCATTATTCCATCAATATTTCCTACATTTCATGGAAATAATTTTTAAGCTTTTCAAAGTGCAAATATTGAAAAAATATAAGCTATAGGCATACGTCGAATACGGGTTTTCCCATTGCATAAGTTTCAAATGTGCATATATACAAGCAAAGTTTACGCAATACTCGTTAGAAAGCTTGCTCTACCATAAAAATAGCCACGAAACACGCACGCAGCAACGACGGATAAGAAGCAGTGAAAAAGGGAATTTTCTTCATTGTGCAGCCGACAGGTATACGAGAATAATGCGAAAAGCAGCTTCGGAAATGAACCGCAGGAATAAATTACACGCACTTATTCTGCATTATAAAAGATCCAATATTAAAGAAGAATTTTGCCCACTAAAATGGGACAAGATCCGACGTGTTCGTGTCGGATTTAACGAGTATCCATAGGATCTCTTGTCATTCGCCGCGTAAAAGCACACAGGCGGTTTCCGGCTGCTCAATCGTATTACACTCCAGGATAGTACATGTACACACAAGCAGCCTTGGCTCCACTGACGTGAAACGGATTTAAAAGTCACGAAGCTGCGCGAGATGCCCACTTCTTGCTCAAGTATACTTTTCTCTCAGAAGCAATCGGCTACGGTCGATCGATCGGGAGATCGTTTGGCTCTAAGACAAGAGGAAATGCGCGTGATCCGCGAAAGAAGCGGCCTGGGCAGTATAGGTAAATAAAATTTTTCCTGCGGTTGATAGCCTCCGCGCCCGGCCTTCCTTTTTTCAACGGAAGCTAATTAAACTGAGAGTTTATATCGTTCTCGGTACTATACATTCCGCGTGCGAACATCGGCTTCGAAATTCATCTGTCCAGGCATTGTTCATCAAATCATAATGTTTTCTGTGGGCTATGCCAATACAAAGAATCGACTATTTTTTCACTTATTTCTCGCCGACTCATCAACAGTACAGTTTTTATGATGAAATTCAGCAAAAAATACTTCCTTATTTAGCCACGAAAGAGCGAATTTATCTGATTATGAGGTAACCTATCGGCTATTAAACGTATACAATGGTTGGAACGTGTTTTAGTCGTAATTATCAAGCTAAGCTGCCTCGATTTTTTCAAAGCAGCATATTACGGCACTATCTTCGCGCGTTAGGCATGCGAGCAACAGCAGTTGGCCGAATTAAATGAGCGATTGAAGCGGCGTATCGAAGAGAAGAGCGAGGGGAAAATCGCTGCTTTCTATCAATTATATCAGGCAAAGCACGAGGCGATTGCGTAACGGCTCCCCATATAAGTTGAAACGCTGGGCCAGCTGCGCGCAGACGAAATGTGGAGCTCGTGCATCTCGACTTTTGCAAGGCGCAGGGTGGGCCACGTATAGGTGAATTGCTGCTTTCTACCTCATCATCATATCGAAAGAAGCCGATCTCCCGCGCATAGACCAAGAGTTGGCGCGCGAGTTATATGCTCGGCATTTCTCGCGAGCGGCTCTTTTTCTCGTCAGCTCGAGGCGCCGCGGCCCGTGAAACGAAAACACCAGCTACCGCCATGGGAACAGCCCTCGTGTATCGATGATGATGCACGCTAGATATGCCTCTCTTTCGATCTGGGGAGGCCCCGTCGATGCGCTTCCGCGAGTTTCGCGAAATTTCATGCGCCACTGGCGAGCCACTCACCTCCACTGCAGCTTGCCGTCCAGGATTTTCCTGTCTCTCTGCTGTAACCGCGCGAAGGTCTCTCGCCGAGACGACTTTTTACTTTTATAAATCTGCCAAACACTCTCGCGAGCCTACGGTCAGTATGGCAACTTTTACCAAAGGGAATATTACATATGTCGACTCTCGAAAAGCCAAGATCCGGCAAGCAAGAGAACAAGTTTAACAGCATGTGCGTACAAATATAAGCCCCGTTTATTATCTTTTCTTTCCCCATTGTCTATTATCAAAATTAAAAAAGAAAATTTATCCGAAAATTCGTCTTTGCATTTTAATGAATCAAATTTATTTTATCATGTTCTCACGCTATATACGAATGTACTTGCGACCATAAGAAGGTTAGTAAAACGAGTATAATAAACGATTATGAAGACACTATATCATTTGTACTCAAGTATATGCTTTCTCGAAAAATTCGCAAATGAAACAATAGAAAGAAAGTAAGATATTAATCGTGCGTATAATTGTACTTTAGTCTCATATAATATTTTTATCAAGTGTTAATTAATTACGAACTTTAATGACATGGTAAGAATACACGCGCACGCGAGTTAAATTGGAGAAACGCATCCAATGAATGCATATTATCAAGCCGAAACAATGGAGGAAAAAGTTGAAAAATTTTAACGCGGAAGTGTCTGTCCGATACAGAATCTCGGTCTCGAATTTTAATTCGTTTCCCTGTTCAGTCGGCACATCGCTGGGATGTATGTCAAGGATGTGGCACACTTCGTTTTATCATCTTGAATTTCACACACATACACGCACGCACACACGTAGTCGGCGACAGGTTACTCGGGTTCCTGTGGCGGCTTAGGCGCCGACATTAGTTCATCATACATCGGCCGCATGTATATATATATTATAATGGAAGCGTACACACAACACATGTCATTTTCCTCTATGCGTTTTATGTCATGATGTATCCGGGTCAACGATTTTTCATAATGCCAAATTATCCTCTAATTTTACTTTAAATGAGTTGAGCTTGCTACACACACTCTTATTATGTTATATTCTATTAGAAAATTATATGTGTGGATTTGCCAACAATAACCATAAAGGTATGAGTTTTTGAAGCAGTTGTTTTAGTACTTAATTGTAACTTTTTAAATCATCTTTTTTAAATCTCTTTTACGGAGAAACAAACGTTATACGTGTAACTAAAAACGTTAATCTCTTCAAAGTAATAATACGCATAGAGCGCTGAAAATAAACGGTAGAACTTATAAGATCGTAGTGTTTAAAATGGCCCCGAAAGAATGCAAATTTCAAGGGCCGACTTTCGAAGAACGGTATCACTAGGCACGTCACGTTACATCAAAAGTGACAATTCGTGTTTGTATTTGTTGGCGAAGCGCGCAGAAGTGCACGATAACGAAGGAAACGTAGCGCGTGTTTTGCGCAGAAACGAGTTTATTTTAAAAGGCTTCGGGATTTCCGGCCTCGCGACACGGAGCATTCCTAAGAACTGACCGGTTTCTGAACGAACGAACGAACGAACCTCTTTCTGCCCCGCCAAAGGGGGCTATTATACAATTTCAGGATATTGCCTGCATCATTCAGTTATATATATCTGCGGCATTCAAAATAGGTGGAATCCTAACTCTCTCGGCGGGACTCTAAAATTACTACCAATTCGAATAATTTACATTATTAATAAGGAATTTCTTCCAACGGTATGCCAATTGTTGAATCGACAAGTTAACTTTAAAAGTTTATTGTTATATACTTCTTTATTGATTTACGAAAACATCAATTATTACGAGTTTCAGTGGTTTTCTATGTCCTTCTACTGCTTTATTCAGTTACATGAATACACAGCCTATGTAATGCACTGTAATTGGCTGGGTACAATGACTTGTTCAATAGATTTTATATTGTCAATTACCTTCGAAAATGTATAAATTAAAACTTATTAGTGTATCTAATAAAATTAAAATTAAATTAAAATATAAATTAAATATGAATAAACAATATATATATAAATTAAAATCTAGTAAATTATTCAAGTAACTACGACAAGATAAGTTAAGATAATAAACTTTCATGTCATATATCATCAATAATAACTGATTTTTAATTTATCGAATAATCTTGCGTCATAATATAAGTAGTAGGAGTACTTTACAGTTTAAGTTCCTTTAAAGGCAACGTCTTGTACACAGGAATATTTTAAATAAAACTCGACCGTGATAATAATATATCACTTTGTATTATATTATTATCTTAAAATTGTATCTAATGAGGCAGAAATGACATGTATTTGTGGTATTGCAAATATTTACGAATAAAAATTATTCTATATTCTATACTATACTCTACTATATGGGACGTTTACAAAAAAATGGCAACTATTTTTCGGTGAGTACCGTTATTCTTGAAATTTAAAAAATGCATTAACTTCCTATAATTTCAATTTTTTATTAGTTCTCCATAAAATATGAATTAGTGATATGAAAGTAAGTAATAAGTATTTTATGAGAAACATATAAAAAATTGAAATTACAGGACGTTTATGCATTTTTTAAATTTTAAGAATGACGGTACTCACTGAAATATAGTTGCCATTTTTTTGCAAATGACCCATATATGACGAAAAATAATGATCGAATCTCGGGCGTACTACATTGATATGAAAACTACTATTTAATAGATAAAAAAATGCAAATAAAGTAGGGTGAGAGTGACCACTTTTATTATTAACAAAATACGACAGCATAAAATTCTACTTTTAATACCTTGTAAGTCGACTACATTGCTAATTTTCCATTGGTTCGAGCATCTACTCATTTTCAACTTACTAAAAGAATACGTAGTTTTTTTTGTAAGACCCAGCAGATACTGTATAAGCCTAAAAATTGTCATATTATTTCTAGTAGTAAATAAAAAATGCGGTTAAAGGAGCAGTCTGTTATCTCCGGAGCGAGTGTCGCGAGCGCCTTATATATCCCAGTAATCGTAGAGCGTGCAGCATCTGTGCGTCCTCCTTCTAAGCGTCCTCTATTTGTTTCTTGTTGCAGTACTGGACGCCGATGATGTGCCAGGCGTGAAACCGTTGGACGCCGATGCCACAAAGAAGATCAACGAAAAGTCGCAGGCGGTGCTCGAGGACGCCAAGTCCATAGAGCTGAAAAAGAAGATCAGCGACTTCGCCAAGCCCAAATCCGAATACAAGAAGTCGCTGCTCAAGGACAGCAGAGCTGCGAACGATGCCGAGGTCAGCACGACGCCCTCCGAAGCGGCGACTGCCACGAGCGTCGCCGAGGAGTCGACGACCCCGTCGACGGCAGAGAAGAAGCTCGCAGGGATGCTGCCCCTGCTGGTGCGCGGTGAGCCGATAGTGCTGACGGAACTAACGACGGAGAAACCCGTAGCGACCGAGAGTGAAAAAAAGCAGGAGAACAGCGCGACGACGACGATGGCCACGACGATGGCCACGACGATGGCGGAGCTGTCCTCGAGAGCGCGAGCTCTGAACGTGTCGGCGCCTGAGCCCGGCAACACCTTGCACTCCAATGTAACTGACCTCAGTGACGTCAGCATGGACGAGGAGGATAAGGAGGTCGAAGGTAGGCCATAAACGTCCCACCGGTTAAAATCCAAGTCCTTTTTTTGCCCGACTTCGCCGCTGGCTTTTAGTTTGGCCTGCGTTAAATTATTCAGGCATCGGGAGAAAGAGACTGGCTTACATATTTGCAGGCTTGCTTTTCACTTTTTCTTCTCCGGCCAAATTATACAAAAGTAGGATAAACTTTTTCGGTCACTATATTTTATCCTTATTTACTCAAGCAAAGCCTGTATTTAACAAATTAAGAAAAAAATTAACTTTCCAAGCTTCTTTTTAAACAGTCGAAAAAAAAACACGCGAGTAGCTGCAGTTTGCTAAAATTTTATTCGATATTTCAAGGTTTATTTGCATTAAAAATTCTACTTGTCAGAAAGAAAAAGCAAAAGGAAAATATTTGTTTCGTTGCTCAGAGAATAATGTACTTTCCCGATCCATTCAAAGTAATATACATGTTTCCAAACAGGTGGTGAATATATAGCAACGCATAACGGCACCGCAGCAAACGTAACAATAGTGAATGTGCTGCCAACAGCCAGGCCAATGTGTGTCGATGGCAACGAGACTTACGCGATAGGAGAGAAAATAAAAAGAGGATGCGAAGAACAATGTTTGTGCAGCGAGGGGGGAAAAATAAACTGCGAGCCCATGTGCCAGACACCACTGGTCAGAGCCGGCAGGAAAAGCAGCGATCCATTCTGTCATGCTCGCGAGCTACCTGAAAATCCTTGCTGCGCTATTCTAGTCTGCGCTGATTCCGGTAATTCTTTTTACAAATGCTTCGACACTTTCACATTTTCTGCTTTGGGGTTATTAAATATTTTGCTAAAAAAATATATATATATATTATTTTTAGCACCTGAGCCAGAAGAGTCTTGTGTATTTGGAAATACAACGGTTGCAAGGGGACAAAAAGTTCAAGATGGATGTTCAAAGACCTGCGTTTGTGAAGCAGGAGGTCATTTGAAATGTCAGCCAAGATGTCCTCCCAATGATACAGCCTCCGGACTCCACGACCGTTGCGTAGTTTTGCAAGATCCCAGGTAAATTGAGATTTCCATTTTATTTTCAATGACTTTACAAAGCGATATCATTTATAAAGTATGACAAATCATCAATATTAATTGTAATTTCAGTGATTCCTGCTGTACCATAACACTGTGCGACGTTACTTTGGGTGATCGATTCGATGAAATTAAATCCGAAGGTCCAGCAGATTTATCCATCAACATAACAGACGTCAAAGTTCTCAATTCAACCGCCATTAAGTTAAAATTATCCTCAAAAACGCCCGATGAAGTTGCAATAGAACTTTCAGAAAATAATCATGTGTGGAGGCAGGTGAAGCCTACGAAAGGTAATATAAAAACAAAATAATAAATTGTTATTATTTCTTCATCTACATGGAAATAATGTTTGTAGGACCATACAATTACTTTACTAAATTAATGCGCTGGTTAATAAATGCGGATAATTTCAATAGACTATTGTATTGTTACTTTATAGTATATTTAGTTTATTTAAAAAAAAAGTTTTTGAACTGTTCGCCACACCTCGAATAAGAACAATTTAAAGACCAATTAGACTAATTAAAATATTTGTACGAATAAGTAACACTTAATGTACTTTTTATCTTTTCATAGATGGCATAATTACAAATCTGCAGCCAGCGCACGGTTACTACGTTCGCGTAATCGATGGAACCCGCGCAGGACCAGCCATTCACGTGTCAATGCTTGCTGATGTAATTAAAACGAGCGTGACGGAAAAGAGTGAGAAGGGAACGTGCAGCCATCGTGGAAAGACGTACAAAATTGGGGCTGAATGGTACGACGAATGCATTGCCTTTTGTGCGTGCAACGAAACAGCCCAGACCGAATGCGTGACCATTGAATGTCCCACCGATTTTGGTCTCGATGTGCTCGATCCTCATTGTCTGGACTGGGAAACTGTGCCACCGAACCATGTTCCGAAAGCTCCTAACTGTTGCCCACAAGTGAGTTAGTTACAATGAAAAAAAAGTAGCCAACCCTTTTTATCTCTTTGTATTAACACATGTGTTGCATTTGCAGGAGGTACGCTGTAGAAACAACGGTTCTTGTACATATGAAGACAAAACTTACGATAATTGGTCCAGATTACCAACTAACGTTACTGGTTGCGAAAAAGAATGTTACTGTGAATTTGGAAACGTAACGTGTAATGCCATTTGTCCCCCTGTATCACAACAACCACCTATCAGTCTCGGCTGTAAGCCACATGAAGCAATTCTTACCCACTTGCCTGGTGACGACTGCTGCATGCACTGGAACTGCCCTCCAACGAGCTCACCTCCAGGTATGTATATCGTTTTTACTTTTATCAACTTACTCTTGCGTTTTTAATGTGATTTTACAAAATGGATATGGTGGATGTAGAAAGTGCGTACCAAACGGAAATGTACTTTCATGAAATATTTCAAATGAGTGCATTTACTGATGAGAACCATTATTAACCACATGGTGATGGATAGGAAGGTTAATATAAAGTTTATAATAATATTAAGATAAGAATAAGGCTGGTAAGAATGAGAAGGATTATTGTATATATAAACACGTTTACTATGGATAAGCATTATTATTATTGAATAAAGATAATGTAAATGTAAAGGATTATATTGAACTTGAACAACTATTTGAAATGATTTGCTTTTTGGTTGATTTTATCACTAACAAAATTGGAATTTTCGGTACATATTTGCGTAATTTTCGTTATGATTAGACGGACATACACAACCGTTCTGTATCGTTATCCCTTTACGTACTTATTATCGTGCTAGACTGGTTTGGGATATCATTCGGAATGCTGCTTTACCTAACTACCTGGAGTGCGTACATACCTGACCGACCCAATCTTTCTGATTCTGGGACGTTTTAAATTGAACAAGGACAACTCAACATAGACTGTAAACTGAATATTGTAAATTTTTAGTTTTCTTTGAAAAATATCAATTGAAAATCTGTAAATATGGACGGTGCATGCTTTCTCGATGCTGTGATATGTTAAGCTTCATTATTACAGAAAAGAACGTTAACTATTCTTATATTTTATTTGCATGATAAGGCATATACAAAAATATTGCAATTGTTTTTCAAATTGAATGTACATACATATTTCTATAATTCTTTGAAAAATGAAAAAACAATTTTAACGTATTTTCAATCTCTCGGCCAGCTTAACGAGTATCATCGCTGTGCATTCTTTGATTTGATCTTTAAAAAAAAATCGATGTAATTTACCTATTCTTATACAAGTTTTATAGGTCCCCTATTAAAATTTGATTTAGGATCATATTAACATTCTCCTCTCATAACATTCAACACTTCACATAACTACATTCCTTTTTAGTCAATCTATATTGTATTACTTATTGATACACAAATAAAATTTGTCGTACAAGTGATTATTATTTTTCATTACTTTAAAACATTTTCCTATTAAATTTTCTAAAAAAATCATTATAAACTTTAAAAATAGTAAATTTCCTTTCAAAACGCAAACATATCCCACGATATTCGTTGAAATATTTCGTTTCGAATCAGTAGTTTCATTGATAAAACCGTTGAAAATACGTTAAGTAATTTTGTAAATAGAATGGCATGCATAGACTTTGGACTGGCTCGTGGGAAAAATGTTCCTAAAGCACACATGTTCAGACGACCAAAAAAGACAAATCTCTCATTACAGGGAAGAACTCGACAAGTTTCATGTATCCTGGCCCTGTGGCCATTGACGCTACTGCAAAACGACCAAAAGACAAGCCAGAATCGAGTAAAGCCGGCGAAGAGCCTCCGCGAGGCACATCGTACCCTTGGCCCACACAATCCGTTGTGACTCACCCGCCTCAACCCGTCGTTCCTCCCAATTCCGATGTCTTACACTATCCAATGGATCCGGGTCACCCGACGGTACCTTACATGGGACCCTACAATCCCGACTACAAAGCTACTCAACCGAGTGTTGAGGAGGTCTTCCATTTACCGAGTCACGAGAAAGTTCCTCCAGTGAAAGAAAAATCGAAATCCAAGTCAGATTCGAAAAAACCCGTGGATAGCTTGAAGCCTCACAAAGATGGCCTTGACCTGTTCCCCGGCCCACTGGCACCAGACCGTTTCCCTGACAAATCTTATCCGACAGAAAAAGCCAGCGCGCCACCTACCTCGAAACCTATCAATCCGAATCTTGGGATTCCCCAGAGTCCTAATAAGTTACCAGGCTTGAATAAGGGGGGCGCCAGCTCCGAGCACGCGGAGCAGCCGCAGTTCATCCCGCTAAATGTACACGAGCACGTGGCCGGATCTGGTTTCGAATTCGCGCCCACTAACGGAGAGAATCTTCCGCCCGCTCCGTTTGACACTTTACTGCAAAATCCAGCGGCCGGTCCTCCCTACGGCGGCCATATTGGCTCGCGGCCGGAGCCCACAGACCCCAACAACGTACTTCCCTCGGCTGGGAAGAAGAAGGTACCAGCATCCGACATCTATTCGAACGAGAAAGGCAAGGGGTCAGGCTCGGCTGCCTCAAAGCGGCCTGTCCCTTCGAGAAATCCGAACCCCGAGGCTATTCCCGACGAACTGTACCACTTGATCAACGCCCACCATCCCGGCCTAATCCACCTCGACCACGGCCCTCCCACCGCTCACCCTGGCCTCTACGACATCCAGCAAGAGATAGCCGGCGGCGACAAGACGCAACACTACTTCGGAGCGAGCGGCGCCCCGGCGAAGAAGCCCATACCCGGCAAGCCGCAGATCTTGACGCAAAAGGACGAAAATGGCCAAACGACCTACCACGTGCACACGGCCGAAGTGCCCAACTCGCCGCAACAGCTCGAGGAGCTGCTGGCCCACATAGCGCAACACGACCCCAACAATAACCCCTACCAGCAGCAATATCCCCTGGAGCAGCAACAGGCCAACGTGCCTTTGCAGGGACCGCCGCCGCCCCTGCCGCCCCACGCCATCGGCCTCGACCAGGCGCAAGTGCAGCACTTGGGCCCGCACGGCTTCGTCCCGCAAGCGCCGCCCGGCTCTGACCAGTCAGGTTCGTTTCCCGAGAATCCTAGATTCCGAGCTGCCTTCTTGCAGAACTTTCGTAACGCGCGCTTCGAGCGATCGGAGAAATATGAGACTGCTATCGAACCGATCTTATATATACTTAGGCCGAATTAAAAGCATTTTTTACTTTCACCGTAGGCAGCGAATTGACAAAGATCCTTTTTAACGCGATTTAAGCGAATCACGATGAAAAGTTTACTGAAATTTATCAAAACACTTGAAAATAGGAATTAAAATTCAGAGTCTAGACTTTTTTTTAATTAAAAGACAATTTAATATATTTCGAGAAAAACCTTCTTCGTGATTATTTAGGAGTTTTTATTTCATTATTAATCGCAGGGTTCGAGCACGGCCTGCCACCTATTGGACAGTACCCTGGACTTTTGGCTCCTGGGAACGTAAACTTGCCAGGCCAGCAAGGCTATGAGATATCTGTGGAAGAGTTGAGAGCAATCAGTGGAAATACTGTGCGCTTGATGTTCACCGTGCCATCAGTTCTGGTAGGACTTCACGGTCGAGTCGAAGTTCGCTACACTAGTTACCAATCGTAAGTTTCTCCTATTATTGTGAAAACTCAAAGTTTTTTTCTGAAAACAATTATCTTCCGCACTGCTGACGTTTTACTGATTTAAAAAATTCAACTGAACTTGATGTTTCGAAATAATCAATTTGACAAAGTAATTCATAATTTAAAGGAACACATGATATAACTTGAATTAAAATATTTTTTATCACAGGAACAATGATCCATCAACGTGGAAGTCGCAAACTTTCGCTCCCCCTGGAGATCTTATCGATACTGAAGATTTGGAATTCGACTTGAGTGGATTGACCCCGTCAACTGTATACCGATTAATGATTGTAGTCAAATTGCGTGATCTGTCTAATACTCATACCAGCAAAATCTATCAAGTTCGCACCCTCGATAAGCCAGCGCCTGGCGCAGTGCCGACAGAGATTCAAATCGATTCCGAGCTCCAAGTCGTCCATGTCAATTCTACTTTTGCAGAATTCGAGTGGAAGAAATTTACAATTCATGAATTACGATTTATCGACGGAATTTATCTCATGTACAAAGCTGAAGACGAAAAGACTTATTCGGTCACACCTCTACTGCACAGGAGTGTCAACCGTTATGTGCTTGAGCATTTGAGACCGTCGACCACTTACGAAGTTCACCTCAGTATTAAAGACGTGATTGGTGAGGCCAATGTATTGATCGACAGTAAAACGGTAAGTAATAACTTGTTTTGAAACGGTATATCTATAGAAATAGTGATAAAAATGTAAATATCGATAATAGGTAAACTTGACGACGACCGAAGAGAGCGACCCGTACTCGTTTGACGTGAAAGTCGAGATCAAGACGATCAAGTCGACGGACGTGGAGGTCTCGTGGAGCGGCGTGCCCCAGCCGCAGGACAAATACGTCAACATCTACAGAGCCATTTATCAGAGCGACAGCGGCAAAGAGGACACGAGCACTTTCAAAATCGCCAAGAAGGACTCGCCGGCAAAGACATTAATCAGCGACTTGAAGCCCGGCACTCGGTACCGACTGTGGATAGAGGTCTACCTGACCAACGGCAAAATCAAAAAGAGCAACGTGCAGGACTTTGTTACCAAGCCTGGAGTCCTCTTACCACCCGGTGCTTCCCAACAGCAAGGTAATAAAACTAATATTATGATAGGAATACTTCAGCTTTGAACAACATAACTTTACCAATATTAAGAAAATAATCAATTTTTACATTTATTTTTACTAATAAATAAGATAATTCTGAGTATTTTTCACAATATAATTACGTATACGATTAAAACAGTTTTGTATTTAAATATAAAGTTAGGAGCACGAACGCATCCACTGATTATGGTATCCTATATCCCACGTGAATATATTGTCTAAGATCTCATTAGATAACCGAATACGAATTTCAGATATGTGCAAATCCTGCGAAATCTGCGACGAAACCCTAAATATGGTTTTGAAAATTTTGCTTCCTCCTGGAGGAATCTTTGTGATAGTAATTTTTTGATTGTTACAAAAACATATTATAATTGTTTTCTGAGGTATTAGGAATCAAAATACATGGTTTTTGAAAAATGTGCGCGCGCGCGTGTGTGTGTGTGCGTGGGTGTGCGTGTGTGTGTGTGTGTGTGTATACGCCTGAATCTCAGCTTCTACTCGGTCGATTTTAACCGGAGAGTTCTCATTTTCTTCGTTTTTTTGTGTGATGGCGGGTCAAAA
>UXGD01001517.1:8922-34018 GCA_900474315.1 Torymus auratus
TTTCTTGGCTGTGATCCCTACCGAAAAAGTAAAGGAACTTTTTTATCAGTATCTGTCTGAAGATGAGGACTTCGGTGCAACTCTCGACTATGTTATGTCTAACGATTTCAAGTCGCTTGTGGTAGAAATCGAGGCTGAGCCAGAAGTTAAAGAACTCACCAAATACTTGCACGACTCCGGATTGGACGCCTATGGCTTTGTCAACAAGATTCATGACATTCTGGGCTTGGAGCACATTGAACCTTCCTTTTTTGGTTCCGCTAAAATCACTGGTGGACTTCCTGGATTCATCGCTGACGTTAAGGCTCTTCTTCCCATCGAAGAAATTAAAAAACTTTACAATGAAAAACTCCAGAATTCGAAGGACTTTGCTGCTTTGGTTGAGCGCCTTCAGTCTTCCGAATTCCAAGGACTCATCAATAAAATCAGTGCCAACGCCAGGCTTCAGGATCTTCTAAAGAGGGCGGAAGCTAGGGGCATTAATGTACAGGCCGTCCTGGATTTCGTCTCCCACCTCCTTGGTCTCAAATTCCCTCCCAGGCCAGTATATTTTACTAATGCCGACGAAGAGGAGGTTATCGATATCTTACGTCATATTTGGTCTAAGGCGCCAGTGGATGACATTATGGATCTTATAGTAGAGTATTTAGTTCAAGATGATGATTTTAAAAAAGTTGTCAAATTTATGATGAATGATGAATTTAAGGAGATTCTTCTAGATATTGAAGAGATCCCGGAAATCAAGTCTTTGTTAAAATATTTCCATGATAATGGCATGGATATTTATACATGGGTTAATGAATTTCATGGCTTAATCGGTTTGGAGAAGACTTTGCCTTTGATGGCTAATTACAAAGAAATTACTGGTGGAGTTCGTGGATTATTACAAGATATCAGGGCAGTATTACCTTTAGATTACTTGCATGAGTACTATGATTTAAAATTGAAGACAAGTACTAAATTTAGACAATTCATCCATCGTTTGGAAACTCAGGAACTTCAGAATGCTGTTAACGCATTGGGAAAACATCATGGTTTTAACACCCTTCTAGACCGACTTGAAGTTCTAGGCGTAGATTGGAATGTCGTAGTTGAACTACTGAGCGCTATCATTGGCATCAAATTTCCAGAAAGGCCATATTGAAAAATTCATTGTAAGTATATATATTTTATTATACAGTGACTAGAGATAGATAGATTACGGTTAATATAATTAAACTATTAACAATAGATAAAGTGATGTTTTTGATGATATCGTAAAAATTATGAACAATTACTTTTCTTAGTCTTAAATGAAAAATAGTTCATGCCTCTTACTTATGACATGTTATAAACTAATAAAGTAAACATTTCATCGTAATAATTTCATAACCTGAAAAAGAAAAAATAGAAAACATACTCTTAATAAATAAATTTCTTTATATTTTTTGTTACAGAGATTTAATGACCAATGGAATACTCAATGGCGATATAACGAATTTTTTAATTTCCGTCATCTAAAATAATTTTTTGTATATATAATATTTTATAATAATGAAAAATAAATATTTATTTATTTGGAACCTAATAAAATTGTAATTTTTATTTAGAATAAATACCCTAGATTAATAGAACTTTCTATTTAGTAACAGAACTGTACAATAGAAGTAGTTTAAGAATTTGATTAAACTATAATAAAAACATGTGTATAAATATCAGTTTTTTTTTCAATCAGTGTTAAAATTGTACTTAAAAAATTTGTTTTCTATCTGTAAAATATCATAATAAATTAAACTTATAAATATAAATTTGAAAGTAATGAATAGTTTTTAATGTTTTACAAAATCAATAATACTTGAATAAATTAAATGATTTTTGAGAATTAAAAAAAAAACGAAAAAGCTTAGGTATTTTGATTTTTTATTGAACAACGAATATCCGACAACCTTGACATTTCGTCTTTATAGATAAAAAAGACAGCGCGTGTGCATCGAGCTTTATTAACCTCGATTAAGTAAGTGCTTATAACTATTTGCAAAACAAAGTATTACCACTTGCAAGTATTGTTTAGAAGAAAAAATTGAATCCTAATCTACAAACTTCAATCCAAAACAAAACGATTCAAGAGTTTCTAAGTTTGGTCTCAATAATAATTCTAACCTCTAACCAAGATATTCTAAAATTTCGTTAAAATATCTCCCAATAATAACGCCTAAATGACAAAAATAAATTCAGTCAAATCGAAAAGTATGACTCGCGTCCACCTTTATCAACCACAATCCGCGTGAGATTAGGTAAGGACCTCCTCCGATTCTTCTTCTTCCTTACACGCCTCTTTTTATACTCATGCATCCTCGATGCGTTTTTCCGAAAAATTCTGAACCTCTGCACCCAGCTCCTTCAAGTCACGAAAACAGAGAAGGCAACATGAATCAGACGCTGATTGTTTTCGGGGCGCTCGCCTTTACGCTAACTCTGGCGGGGGCAGCCCTCTTCCACGGCAGCATCGAATGGCTGCCGCCTCAGAACACCAAATCTAAGGAGGACGACGTCGACGACGATCCCAGCTCCTTGGAACAGGATCTCCGCGAGGTGCTTAGCTTGCTACCTTTAACGGAGATTCGTGCCGTTGTAGAGAATTACGCGCGACACGACAAACAGATAGTCGACACGATCGCATTTTTCAACGACGAAGGAAAGTTTATTTCCCAAGCGCTAAGAAAAGTCGCACACGTGAAACTCTATTTGTTCATACTCAAAGAGTGCAAGCTCGATACGGATAAGCGGTGGAGCGATTTGAAATGTTTCTGGAAGTCTCTGCCACCGTATAAAGGCAAGAATGCAGCATTCACGGGCGGCCTCACCGGTATGATCGATAAAATTATGAGATTAGTTCCGAAATACGAGCTCCACGCGCTGTTGTGCACAAGGATCAAGGAATCTAAGAGACTGCGAACATTTCTGTATACATTAAAGTCACATCATTTTGACGATCTTTGCCATTCGCTGCGGACCAATGTGGTGCTGCAGCGGCACATGTACTGGGCCAGGGAGGCGGGAATAGAGGTTACCTTTGCAACCGAGTTGATCGGTAACCTATATTTGTATTTAGTATATAAATTAGCCGCTACAGACAAATTTTTCTCTTATTAAATTAAATCATACAAGTGTATAGTTGAATAAAGCGTGGGAATATCGAAACTAGTTTCAAATTATATACGAAATAAAATCTATGGTGAATAAAGCGATAATCTATTAATATTCGTTATGTTAATTATATTTTGCAGTTTTCTATAATAATATTAATAATATGATAATTGTTATTGATGTACATTTTTAAGACGCAGTTTGTTACGAACCATAAATAAAATAGTAATTTTGCGTACCTGCATATACGGCAGGTTATACAAAATAACAGGCAGTTAGATAAAATAACAAAAATAAACCAGATAATAAAACGGCAACGCTGAAATAATCTTTCTTTTTGCATAAAATTCCAAAAAAAAAAAATCTTTGGTTTTCAAAAGTACGCACACACGCGATTCACGAATCACACACCTCCGTAAGATCGCATTACCGCCGTACGAAAAAAAAAAACAAAAAAAATCCGTACCAGCCCTGCCGGAACTCCACATCCCCTAACCGCGCCTCGTGCTCTAATTAAAGGCAACGTCATGTCCGAAAAAGCAGGAGCAGCAACGGCAGTGGCTCCTCTCCTCGGCGCGCAAGGATCGGCCTTGTCATTATTATGTATCGCGCGCGCGCGGGCGTGCACGCTCCGTATAGCCGAGAGGGTGAATAGTCTGGCGTTCTCTCTCACGCCCGGAGATATAGGTAAGCCGGGGCGTTGACTCGCGACGGACTGACGGACGAGTCCTATTTCAATTTCAGCGAGTTAATTGGAATTGTTTGCAGCAGACATCTCTCGCGCCCCCTTTCTATATGCCTCTCTCTCTCTACAGATGGGAGGAGGAGGAAGCAGGTCTCCTTGACTCCTCCGGCCTACGCGCGCGCGCGGTGTCTTCTTGAACGGAATTAATTTCACGCGACACCTCCTGCGAAAATACATCGCTGCGCCGGCGCTTAACCATCGACGCTTTGTTTTATACGTGTGATGTTGCGCGCGGGGGAAATGCTCAATGCCAGCGAGGCACGTGCCCAATTTACGTATGGAGTCACGACGGGGTTATAATACATATGTGTAGTGTATAATAAGTAGCAGACTTATTGACTTTGACTTTCTTAATGCGCGGTGTTTGAATGTAAAGTATATTTTCGATAAAATTTGTTGAAGCTTTATTGATATTGATAAACCACGTGTCGAGATCGAATAGATAAGAAATTGCAAATACTTCAAAGTCTAAAGTTCATAAAGATATACTTGCTTGCAAATTTTATCTAACGAACGGTGAATGAATTTTGAAGTTACTTATTGTGAATAAAAACAATTTATCGGTACAATGACATCGGGTCAGGCTGCCATTCACTTCGTTAAACAAATATATCTACCAGGAAATATGTGACGGAAAGATAATATATATAGGTAATCAGCTCACTCTTTGTTATTTTATGATTTTACGTAATTTTAAAAGGTGATTAAGTTGTAAACGTTAAAGAGATAACATTTAAAGTCGTCGAAATCTTGATAACAAAAAGATCACGAAGATGCCAATTTCTCATTGAAGCTATCATCGACCATTCATTATATAATATGCTTACCTCTTCTTGACCGGAGATAATATATTTTTGAAAACATCACACATAATTTATACTTTATAAGCGATAACGATTCTTATTATGCAATAGAAGAATTTCTCCTCAAAATTACTTTAACCAGAAATTCGCAACGTCGCCAAGACTTCGATCAAAACACTTAAACCCCCTTTAGTCCGCTGCCGCGCATTCTCAAATCCCATAAAATTGAAAAATCCGCTCGAAATCCCTCCCGGCCGGTACACGGTCCAGCGTATACAGCACATCACACACACACATGGTCGTCGCGCAGCACGCGAGCTTGCGCTATTATTCCATCATCGCTGCTTATTCCATCCCTCTCTCTCTCCCTCTTCCCACATCCATCCGTCTCAAGGAAAGAGCGGCGCGGTCGCACAATGGCTCGCACGCTGCTCAGATATTGAAGACACCGAAAAGCCGTGTGTACCGATCCCCCAATGTGTACCCGGCGTCTGGCTCTGGCTCTCTACATTATTAAAACCCGCTTTCTCTCTCTCCGCTTCTTACTCGCTTCGTGGAGAGAGGACAATGAGCTCTCTGTCGCCGCGACGGTCCGCGCAAATCGAGTGAGGAAGGAAGAGAGAAAACGAGTTTCGTGCGATAAAGTGGCCGCAAAGTGTTTTTTCGCGGCCGCGGTGTGTTTTATTTAAAGGCGACGCGCTTGTTACCGGCGCGTAACAATGAGTGTAGTCGGAGGGAGCGGTTGAATTGCAGGCATTCTTGAGGACGCCGGTGTGTGCGTGTGGAGGGGGTGAAGTACGCGGGTAAAGGGAGAGGAGGAATCGGAGGGGGTAGAACGTGGGGTAGGAGAGCTCGATTGAAGTTTGCAGGGATGAATTGAATTTTGAAGTTCGAGGAGGCTGGGGGTAGGTATATATATGCGGTGCGATAATTTGTACGGAAGTTTTTTCCAGACGGGGTTGATTGCGCGGTAAAAGGGGAAGAAAGTTTCAAGGGTATTTGAGAGAAAAGTTTTTATTTGTAAATATTTTTTGATCAATTAGGTATTCGGCATTTTGTTATAAGGTTCGGTTGACTTTTTAGACGCTCTTTAATTTTATTATCTCGATTAATGAGATTTCGGAGAGTGGTCTTAATCTTGTAAGTATTTGTGAAAAGTTATACATCGTAATCTGCTTATAATAAACTTACACGTAATCTGTTTGTAATAAGATCTATAATCCAATGTAATTATTGGAAAACCGATTAAATTTATGGGAAATCATGTTAACGAACAATGTTTCATCAAATAAAGTAAAATTTATAATTACGTATAAATAATAAGAGCCATTATGTAAGTATTTTTTAAGTGTATAAAATAATTTTTCTGATTCATTCATCATTAAATTATAAATTAATACAAATTTCAATACAAAATACGAAATTTTTGTCATGTGCAATAACCAACTTCCAAAGAAGCTTAGTAAATTGCGACAACATTTCTACTAAAAAATTAAAAGAAAACACTTTCAAGCACTCAAAATTTCGACGGCTATATAATTTTGCGCGGGCCGAGGTCCCCCTCTCGAGAAAGTAAAACGCGTGAACGAAGGGAAAAGAACACGACGGCGCGGCTGACGGGGACAAAACAAGACGAGGCGAGAAAGACATTTAGAAGTAGGCAGCATCAGACTTGATCCGCTTACCGGGTTTAAAAGTCAAGTGCCGAGAAAGAGAGAGAAAGCACAATTCGCTTCATCCGCTATGGGCATCGCGCGCGATGCTATACTATACTCACTCCTTTTTTCTTTTCTCTTTCGGGGGATACTCTCTTTCGATGTATTTCCTCGTTCCTTTTTCATCTCTCCTCTCGCGCAGAGGACGAATTCGTTCTTTTATTACGGAGTCCGTTCTCTCGTTATTAATTCTATTTGCCCGCTGAAAGGGTGACCTTTAATAGAGGGTTTTTACTATTGCATTTACGCGCGCGGAGAAAAGAAGTCGCGAAAGTGGGACAGAAGAGGTAAAGTAGATTACGCAGTTATTTATGAGGAGAGTAGCGCGAAAGATTTAATAAGACGCGGGATTTGATTTTCCTTTCTTGTTACAATATGAGAGAGTGAAGAGCGAGCGACGTTGCTTAAGGTGGCTCCGTCGCGAGGTATATATATATATAAATCTACAAATTTTTTTGTAGTGTCAAATCTACAAAAATATAATATGAAACAAGGTTTCTTAAAGTAAGAACAACAATTTTTGTCGAAGAAATTTGAATATTGTTAAAAAAGATATCGCTAATTGAAAAAAAGTCAACAAAACCAATTAATCTATTTCATTTTTCATCCGATTTTAATTTGTACCAGCATGCTGGAACAATATTGTAATATGAAAGTCATCGATTGCATGGTACATAATTATAGTAAACAGATTTCAATTAAAGATAATAATCTATTATCGAAAGAAATAAACTGATATATACATAAAAGTGTAAATAGAGGCGAAATTTAACGTCAATAAGATAACCTAATACAGTATTTAATAGATTACAAGCTCTCGAGAAGCCGATAAATTTATCGCACCGAGATCCGCTGTTATATCAGAAAATCGAACGCGTAGAGTTCTTATCAATCCCACATTCACAGCTGTCGACACGACTCGCAATCATAAACACGTATATAATATATCAATCCCGAAAAGCCGCGAGACACACTCCATCAACCGGCCACAAAATTCACAACGTCGTTTCCACCTCAGCCCCCGCGAGCGAGTCATAAAAGAATTTACTATCGGTCGACCGCAAATTAGCACCAGACGAGAGAGGATCGATTTTCCCTCCTTCGTTCTCCAGTGGTATAGTCGTGGTATACACCGGGACCTTAAAGACGTAAGACGCGCGATTTGACGATAATTGTCAGGTCGGAATTGGTATCGGCTGCGCGCGCGGTGAGAGCTAGCTCGCGGAGAGAAAAGCCCCGGGACCGAAATATTTCCAAGGCCGTTCACGTTCGTTCGCTGGCTGCTACCGCTAAACGAGATTGCGTCGTTAACCAATCGATTGCTTGCCGTGTGCCGTATATATACACGTATACCGGAGGGAGCGGAGAATGAGAGGAAAAGAAAGAGAGAGAGACGTTCTGCGCGCGGCGATATGAAATAGCGCTGACGTTTTATTTCCTGCGTGTTGATTAAGGCTCATTCACCGCGGCGATCGGCTTCCTCAATTTTCGGAAATCCAATAATCCATTTCGCGCATTATGTTTACCGCGCCGACGGTTTTATCTCTCTATCTCCCTTTTCGTATATAGCGCGCGGAAAGTTGAAAAGTTTTGCTTTTTCATCGGGGCTTATACGCGGGGATTTTTCGAGAGTGGGGAGGGATTTGGCAAAGATTTTCTTGATGCGCCAGTGTACACAATAATATCGTAATTTTATAAAATGGATGTGAGAGTTTTATAGAGCGAGGAATTATTGTGGTATATCGAGAAATTTTATTAAAGTAGATAATGGCGGGGGAAAAAATGAAATGAGTTCACCGAGCAAAATTATTGAGGCCAGAATAAAAATAAAGTATGTATATGGTTATTATTAAAGAGCTCATAAAAATCAGGTGCTTGATGAGTAGCTGCATATATGTATACTTATATTAAAGAAGATGTGTAACTTCGAATTGAATTTTCATCCATGTGGAAGTGAATTTTCAGCTTTAATTATGCAGTAAAAGAGGTTTTATTCCGTTGCAGTTTCTTTAATTCTAATTTAGGATTTCTTTTTTTACGATAAATAATTAAATTATATTTCTCAATTTACACTCGATAAATAGAGAATTGAAAATAAAGAGCACTTCGATACATCTATTTCACGCCGATGCACTGCAACAATTTCGCCGCGCTCGCCGTAATAAAGCATAAGTCATCCCTCATCGTTCTATCAAAACGGCAGCGGAGGGATGATTTTCAAAGAATTCGCGCGCGAGAGATATAGACGCCGCGCGAGAATGGAGTCGCGCTCTCTCTCTCTCTCTCTCTCTCTCTCTCTCTCTCTCGCCCATACACTTCGCCGCGTACCCTCGTGAATTTTCCGCTCGATTTCTTTTCCTTGAGCCTATCTTAGCACCCTTCAATGTTTACCATCTCTCTCTCTCTCTTTTCGCGCACGCTGCTTCCATGCAGCAGTCGCCGGGAGAAAGAGAGAAAAAAGGGGCAGAGAGATGGTAAATGACAGAAAAGGGGAGGAGGGAGAGGGAATGCAATAAGAAGAATGGAGCCGAGAATAAAAGATGTAAAAGGAGTGGGGATGATAAGGGCGGAGATGGACTATAAGAAATGTCGAGGAATTTGTTAAAGGAGTGTCGCAGTAATAATAAAGTCTTTCGCTCGGCTGGCTTCGCCCGGTATATTTGCGCATGATTTTTAAGAAAATGTTACGTTCAGTCGCATTGTGTTTCATTTCGAGAGAAATACACCGTAAATGTGTGTAATATAAATTTTTTCCGTGATAAAAAATGAAAGAAAAATGTGGCAGTAGGTTGTTATATAAGTGAATGTTTTTATTATTTTTATTGCAAATATATAATTTTTCGAGTATAATTTCTATACGACGTCAGTGTACAAATATTGAATAAAAAATCTTATAAAATTATTTTGCAGTACTCAAATGCCGCCGTCACGTGCATTTTTCCATCGACACACTTCCATTATAACTCCCAATCACTTACTGCGCATTCACTTACACAAATCAAACCTAACAAATTCAATTTTCGCCGTCAAAAACTCTCTTGCGCGCGCGAATCCAATGAATCGAAAAACATATTACAACGCACAATGAACGGAGTTTTCACACTCTCGTCCCCCCACCTAACGTACCTTCCCCCGAAGCTATTACATTTTCTCCCGACGGCGTATTATTACTTTGTGCTCGCGGCTGGATAGGGAGAGTCGCTAGCAGCCGGGAAAATCCCGGAGTCACGCGGGTGTGTAGGTGTATATATATAGAGAGAGAGGGAGGGCCGATATGCAGCAGACGTCTTTCCATTACGGCATTCCAATACTTATTGTGGCTGGCATGCGCGAAATTCATTCATTCACGTGGCCGTCCGTCTCTCCCTTTCACGCTCGCGCGCCTAGTGGTGGATAGAGTGGTGAGGGGGAGATGCCTCGTCGATGGGTTCATTAGGAACGCCATTTGTTAGTTCGCGAAGGAGGGTGAGAGGAAAGTATTGGAATAGGTTAGTATTTTCTAGGATAGTTTTGAGAATTTTTTCCAATATTTTGTATAGTACTTTTTATGATGTATATCGGAGGATAATATTTATTTATTTATGTGTATTGACCGGGCCAAAGGTCCTGAAAACAGAATACATAAGAATACAAGTGTTACAATAAATAATGTAGATAATGGTTATTAATACAATAGAAATAAATCAATAAGCCTTAGAGAGAGAGAGAGAGCGAGTGGCTTGTTTAAACGATTTAATATATTAATTAACTTGAATAAAAGAATACGACAAGTACATCTACTGGCATTCGTGGTATTTTCCAATGAAAGTAATAAATTAATGTAAGGCTTTACTTATTGTTGTATCTAATTATTAATTTATTATGCAGAATACAACTTGGCAACTAAAAATTTTTTGAAATAATATGTAATTTTCCTTTGTACCAATATTTGTTATTAGTACATATATAAACAAATAATAAATTCCAAAAATAAAAGATATATTTCACAACTTTAAATCTAAATTTATTTTTATATTGAAATTCTAATGATTCCCAGAAGTTCGTTTATTGGACCGTAAAATGCAAAATAAAAGCCTCCAATGACAAAGTCGATTCAGGCTTTTGGTTAAATTTACGCCTGACAAAATTTAAAAGTTAACTCACTGTGTTACACACAGTAATTAAAAACCGAGTGAAAAGTTTTGTAAATTAAACTTTGAAATAGGTTTCTTTTCTATTTTTTCCCCACACGTTTTCATTATATACTGTATAATTATAATCGTTCATATAGCATCACATTTTACAAATAATATAAAAATGTCCGCTAAAATACATATATGTCGGTGAATAAAACTAATGATTATTTACCTCTAAAAGCGAAACTGCAGCTATAAAGTCAAACAAGTACATTTACAGATCACTGCAGATTAATAAACCCAAATACCCATCGGATCTGAAATAAAACTCGCAATACACGCAACCTCCAAACAAGCGCGACTACCCTCCTTTTCCCTTTAAAAACATTTCTATCAATTATCTCCTTTTTCCCTATACTTCCGCTCGCTTCCATCTGCATAACGAGCCGCTCCTCCTCACCCCCTACATCTCCCTCGTCCTACACATCCGACGATCGCTTGCAATAAAAAGCCCTAAACACGCGCGCAAAAAGAAACGAAAGGCCGGCGAGACGGGACGAAAAGCAAACTTTTTCTCGAACGCTCTCTCTCTCGCATCGATAAAAAAAAACAGCGACGAAAGTGCCATTAGCATCGCTCACACGTATGCGTGTGTCTGTGTGTGCATGTGCAAGCGGGTGATCGATCGCCGATACCTGGCGCGCCCCGATACGGTTATTAACATGTGCACGTGTGCGCGCCCGTATAGCTCGTTTGTGTCTTCTCTCGCACTCTGCCTCGCGTGCGGCGAAGGGAGGCTCCCGGGTATTATGATTTTTCGATACGCAAATTTATCATGATGCGCGGCGCCCGCGCGCGGCTTTTTTCCGACGGCGATGCCCCCTCCGGGCAATAAAAATTTGTCGTGTGTGTATATAGAAGAGGGAGGGAGATGGGTTGCGAGCTTTTTTGGGGTTGAGGGAAGATTGAGTAAGGTGGGTGTATGCTGGAGATGTAGGGACAAGCGAGTTTATGGATCCTGTGTAATTTTGACAGATAGATTTTTCAGCTAGGTATGTGTGTATGATGTTTTGAGCAAGCGTAAAAAGACAATAATTATCAGAAAGCGTATAATAATTAAGAAAAAAGAACGTACTTATTCTGTGAAATTTTTATTAGCCGTAGTATAATTATCGATAGTTATGAGGCCATTTACTTTGTGCTGAAATATTTATATAATACTGATTTATAACGCGTCAATCTAAATTAACGTAATTTTATAGACTTTTAGCCAATAAATTAATTTAAAAGGAACGTTATAAATATAAGATAATAATATCTACAGATAATATAAATAAGATAAACTCTTGCTCGAAATTTTTCTTTCTTATCTCTCTAATCTATACTGTGCATATGAAAGCGGTAGGTTATTTGATATAGATATCTATATGTGACCAATAAACTTTATATGTCTTCTTGAAAAGACATTGAATTACGCCTCACATAGATTCAATATTTCAGTATAAACTTTATCGATAATTGATAATAGACCTAGAAATTAATGGGATAAGACAAACTAACCATCTCAAAAAATATACTGACGTAAGTAAAAAAAAAAAATTAATGTCATTTTCAGTTTAACTGGCGAAAACTATTCAGATGAAATATTTCTTTCAGAAATTTTTACACAATAAATTTAAGTGTATTAGGAATTTTATATGCCCTAGCTGGATAATAGAGATTATTATTAAACCAAATAGGGAATCGTGGGATAATTTTTTTCGATATTTTAAACCTGCATTTTCCAGTGAAGAAGTTGGGTAACTAATTTTCGACTTTCGTTATTTAATTGGAAATACTATATTCTTAAATGCATAAGAATCTTTTGTGAAAAATTCTAGTTCTCTATGTATTGTGGTTAGAAAGTTGCATCATTTATAAACTTTAGTCGTTTTATAAACTTTTTAGTCGACTTATATGGCCGAAATATTGAAAAAGCTATTACCTCATTTTTATAGAAAATTGTTCATTTTTGACATAAAATAGCTTGAGTCTCGGAAAAAAGTCCCATTCACAAAAACTCCAAGACACGTGTCTCACTATACAAAAACACACACTCACATACACCCACACCCACACATACATACAGATGTCTTAGAATGCGCGTATTTCAGGACTCAGGGTGCTCGGAAATATCGCGAATCATCGAAATCTTAGAGTCAAAAAATTTCATCGTCTCAAAGCTTTCTCTTTGAGAAAGCAAAAGAAAAAAATCCAGCAAGATGAGCGTAACACTAGAGTGGAAGCAAGGAGAGAGTACAAGGAAGGAGAATAACGAGGACGCGAAAGAGCACGCGAGCGCGGCGCTTTTACAGGCGGTATATATCTAGGTATATATGCAGAAACGTGTAAGGGGTGCAGCGTCCGCACGCGCTCGCCGGGGGATAATTCTGTGTCCGATACGCTGTTGCTCAAGGCCGGACGGAGCGATACACAGGCGTAATACCGGATAAGCCGCAATAATGCAGAGAGAAGAGTGAACGCGAGAAGAGGATGGATATGAGGTGGAGGAAAAATATTGGCGAGTCTGGTGGCCAGCAGATGATGGTTTTTGAATATTCGGGAATTATTAATTTGGGAAAAATTATGGTTAAGCTGCTTTAGTTTTGGTTTTAGTTTTTTTTTTCGTTGATGGATAAATTTATTTTATAAAGTTAATCTATTGTAAAAATTGAGAGGAAATGTATTTTTAATCTAGATGTTTAAATAATATTCACTTTATGTACAGATTTTACTACTTCAAATATCTTCAAAGAGTTTGATACATTTTTGATTGAATTATATATGTATATATTACAGTAAAGGGATTTTCCAAAATTCATTACGTCCTCATATCGGATACCCTTTGCATTTGAATTTTTTTTTTCTTTTTAATCGACTTCATCGGTATTTTTTATTAAATCACGAACCTTTTAGGACAAGAATAAAGAAGATTACGCTTTTGATAATCCATGCGGTAAAAAATTTAAATAAGATTATTTTTACCTAAAAAACCACTCAAAATTTAAATCTTGTTAAAAGTTTATAAATATTATATAATGCATTTGAAACTCACCTTCGTTATATCTATAATCTAATCCAGGAATTAATACACGTCCTTTTTATTGCTAACATAATACTTTCTCTGTTCGAAACTTTTTCACAGCGCCTCGAAAATTATTCTTAACGTCTAAATACCTCCTAATTACAATTACATTTAATTCCGAGAATCTTATTCAAACAGGCTCGTTGCATATTCATGCCGAGGCGCCAGTTAAATATTATTTCAAGGCCTTTGGTGTAGCCGGCGCTGAGCCAAAAGCGGGAGAAAGAAAAAGGCCGCGAAAAAATGGAGATAGGAGAAAATTGGAAAAAGTGGTGAGAATTATAAAAAGCTTGGGAAGATTGTCAAAGAAGTCTTGTAATTTTTTTTTAAATAATTTTCTAACTGTTAAAATTATGATTACTACGAGACTTTGATACTTATTACAAGAATATTTAACGAGACTCAAAGGTAAATATGCTTTTGGCTTTGTATGCCGTTATTAATTTTGCCATTAATTCACCAAAGAGATGTTAAATTATTTTAGAAACCAGGTAGGAATATTCTTTATAAAATAATGTTATACCTTTGTAATGTTAATATTATTTCATTTACATGTTTCATAATTTATTATATATATATATATATATCAATAAACGGATAATTAATCTTATGCAATATGAATATTTCAATTTTGTTCGCTAAACGACTAACTTGATAATAATAAAATATAACCTATTTATTTAACTATTATCACCCATTCAAGCAGTTCAACTTTAAAGTAATAAACTTCTCCGTTCCTGTTACTTATTCTTGCAGATCCCCAGCTCGCGAAACTAAATAACATCACCGCCCATTCCCCTTTAAAAAATTAAAACTCTCGCGCGCCAAAGGCATATCGTCATGCGCCAACAGCTGTACTTATATACGCTGCACAGCTCGACCTTAAATCGTTCCACGCAATGAAGAAAAAAAACCACTGAACCACCTCGTCACAAAACAAAGCCCCCTGTGCACTGCAATTTTTCCCGCTCGCGTGCTCACGCATTCGCGCGTCTACTTGAGAGCTTTTTTCATCTCAACCGCGCGCGCGCAACGAGTCGCCGTCGTCCATCGGGCTTCCTCTCTCGGGATCAAGTCGAGAGGCGACGCGCGCGCTCGAAATGCTTAACGCGACAAAGAGGAGGACATCAAGCCGTGGCGGAAGAGGAAAAACAATGAGCGAGGGGTGGAAGGGCGAACGGCAGGGAGAGAGAAAAATCCCCATGGGTAATTAGCGCGAAAGGCATTAAGAATACAGGAGGCAATTTCGCTGGTCATTTTTCACGCTAATCTGCGGTCTTCCACGGTATGGGGGGATAGGAGGAACCTGCGTCACCGTCGAGCACGACGAAGGAGACGAAGAAGAAGCTTCTTTGGGGCTCGTGGGTGGATCACTGCGATGAGGTAGTTGCTTTGGAATTATTATCTCGAAAAGTGTGCGTGTATGCGTCAAAAGTTTCGATGTGAATGGATGGTTCGAGGTAGTGCGTTACATAAGGTCAGTGGGTTATGTTGTTTCATTCACGAATCGAAGCTTGAAATATAGATATTATATCTTGGAAGTTTGTTAAAGAGGGTCGTCTACTTTGAAAACTGATAAAGACTGTATATAAAGTCAAAATTGAATTATTAAATTTAATTATTGAATTTTATCTCAATAGAAAATAGAAAATAAATTATTTATAATATAGTTTACAACTTGGAAATGCACTCTGAAACGTTCCTAGTGTAGTTCTGTAACAATATCAAGCCCTTTCTTATTCAAAAAGGCGCAACACTCTGAAAGCAAATACAATTTAAGCCGAGCACTGAACAAATCGATTGAAATTAGTATTTTTACGAGCAGCTGAAACACGTACACCCTCTCGCAATAAATTTCGCGCTAATTTCAACAAAGCCCGTATACAGCATACAATCAGTTCGGCGCTACACCCTCTCTCTCTCTCACTCCAGAAGCGCTCGCGCACGTCTTGAGCCCGAACTTAATAAACGTTCGCTTTAATGGATCCGAAGTACGTATACACCCGCGTGTAATGCATTTATTTGCGCTCGCGCGCGCGCAACGAACTGAATTCCATTTTATCTGCCCTTCTCGGTTCTTGTTTTTCTTTTTTTTTGCCCTTTTTTTTGTTTTTCCTTAAGCGAAATCCTCCCTCGAGACGCGCGTAATACCCACTCGCACGTGAGGGAGAAAAGGATTGTGTATATAGAATTCGCGCGCGCGTATCACTCGAAAGTATAAAAAAAATACTTTTCGCGTGGCGTCGAGAATTATATATGAAAAGCTTTTAGTGGGCGGAAACTGTTACGATATCGACGAAGGTAATGAATACGGGGGCAAAGGGTATGATGCGATTTTAATGGGTTTTGTTCGCACTGCTATGTAAATCATATTATGGTTGAATGATAATAACAGTGATTGTTATATGACGGTATTATAATGCATACAAATCGTAAGTATAAATACAATGAATATAGGGTATATTTAATGCTCATTTTCCAGTCGAGCGCTGTAACAATAAAAACCATTACGGAAATTAATTACCCCGGGGGGTCGCGCACACTTTCGAAACTGTGCTACGAAAAGCAATCGAGACGAAAAAATTCCTCTCGAATTGGATTATCCATCGGCCGCTGCCCTCTCCCATCCCCCTTTTTTCAATTAAAAATGAGTTTATCTTTTAGTGAACTTGATAAGGACAAAAAAAGCAATTACCTCATTAAAAAATGAGTCGCCGTGAATTAACCAAGCTCGATTTTAATTCCCCTCTCGCCCTTCCTCTCCCGCACCGAAAATCGATCGTGTCCTATACAACTTTAACAAAAGTTTCATCGAGGGCGGATGGGGGTGGGTAATTTAAGGTCTCTCTCTCTCTCGCTCTCGCGCAACGCGATTATAGGTATATCGCTCGCGCAGCCTCTAATCGAATGGAGCGTATTTCAATTAAGCTCCGTCAATCACACGAGAGCGCGAGCGAGGGATTCAACTAAAAGGGAGAGAGAGAGAGAGAAGAGGAGGAGGCGGAGCGCGCAACTATGCTCAAGGAGAGGAAGTGAGAGAGGGTAATGTGGCCGGCTCGGGTAATGTGCGCAGGCCATGCGTGGAATGTAGCGAAAATTGATGGGGAGCGAGCGGTGGGTGGTTGTGATTTTTCGGCAAATGCCGGGTTAAAGTGCGGTTGGTGAAGGTGTGTGAAGAGGGAAGAGATGGTAAAGTTTGTGCGGATCGTAATGGAAATGGTAAGTATGTCAATTTTTAGTATTTTGTATGTATAAAAAGAGAGGAAAGATTATACTCTGAGTTTGGAATCGTTACTTCATATTTGAAACACTAATTATCAAAAACATCGTGATATTATTGATGAATTAATGTGAACATTTACTGGACATAACAATAATGTCAATATAATTTAAAACTTTTGTCTTAATTATTAGGTCATCATTTGTAAATATAAGTATACCTAACCCACTCTGTGTATGATTCAAGGAGGTTCATGCGCGTCTCCCTATATCAATAGTGTATCATTTCAAAATATTGCATGAAATACATTATAAATACACAACAACGGAAATTAATTCGAATGACATGCCCAGTGATAAATTATATTTATTAATAAAATTCAGAGATAAAAATACCATTCTTGAGAAACTACAATTTTAGAAAAATTTCAACCTCAGTTACCTCAGAAAATTATGGACGAATCATTTCACCTAAAGAACTCGGGAAAAAGATCTTCACAAAGGACACCTGCACAAAATTTTAAAGTGATTTTAAGCCAATTTTCTCAAGTTATCGTGCTGCCAAGCAAATGGAAAAATAAAAATTTGAAAAACGAAAAATCGCTATAAAACGAAAAAATCAGTGTATACGAACACACATACATGCACATACACACATCCATGGATACGGACATTACCTAAAAATAGTTGTATTTTGATTCCATACGAATTTAAAAAATAACAACATTTCTAACATATTTCCTCAAACTTTTTTTTACAATCACAAAGCTTCTTCTAGGAGGAAGCGAAATATTTTTTAACATGCAGTATATTTACCATAGTTTTCTTTCATTTGCCTGATTAACCTATACGTCCTCTTGTGAATAAATATATCTTTTCGGAATGTTCGGCATGGTAAGAATTTTAAAAGGTCATAAGATAGAGCAAAACAAATCAAATCACTTCCGATGAAAAATCGACAATTTGAAAAAATTACACGAAAAAAGCGTATTTCCAAAAGACATTTTCTCGCTACTTTCATCGGCAATCATATCTGAAATTTGTTAAAGGGCTGTATTTCATGTTAATAAAATTAAAGCTTTTCATAGTTCTCATTTCATTATCCAGTTCTTACTCTGACGCATGAACCATCCTAAGAACACATTTAGTACACAATTAGATATATAGTGCATAGAAGTAAAAGTGCTGAACATATTCATAAAAATTTAATTAAGTTCCTTTCTTTTTATTCATTCTTGTTTTCTTAATTTTCAAGTACCATTCAGTGAAGTGTGTGTATACGAAGAACTTTAAAAACATCGCAATAGTTATATATATGTTTTAATCTATTCAATAGCAGTTCTTTTATATTTATTTTATTGCTTCATGCGTTAAAAAAAAGGGTTAAATTTTATCCTAATCCTGCCACTTTCGTCTATCCTTCTCTTCGTACATAATAATCATTATTATAAAATTATAATATTAATACGTAAAAATAAATAAAGGTATTATAGTATGAATCAAAATAGAATTTTTAAAATGAAAATGCTGAGATAATTACTAGGAAAAGACAGGATTTCACTTCATTTAAACCGGTTAAATTACTTTTTAATTTAAAATTTGAAATCAACATTGAAATTCTTTATTTACTCATTACACAACGTTTTAATATCATTTTATCATTTTAATGAAAATTTACACAGGGCCTTGTGCAATGAAAAACAAACGCTGCATTTATTCAGTTAAATTACTGAATTCTCATAATAAATATTAATTTATTTGTATTATACAATCTCCTCTTTTACATCCACATAATTCAAAAATATACTTCTATTATATAATTCACTTAATACCCCACTCGACATATCCCGTAACACTACTAATTCTCCCTTTTCATATCAAACGCCCCCCTTTCTATTAATTTTTCCGCACTCTCCTCCTTTCCATTCTCCCATGACAACGCAAAACCTCGCCATTTTTTCCTCATAATTTCCCCCTTAATCTCCCACCCCCATCCTCTTCGCATCTCTTTCGCTTTCTCTCTCCATTCGCACTCCCTTCCCTCCCCGCCAACAGCAGCACGAGCAGCAGCAGCAGCAGATCGTCGTCCCGATCGGGCAGCTCACGCGCCGCGGATAATCCGGATTTGTAAGCGATCGGCGAGGCGGCTCTCGCGCCCGGCCGCGCACGAATAACACGAGCGGCTGCTTATCGACTTTTCGCGACGGAATGACTGAATTCGATAGCTGCCTGCCTATTCTATTACACGCAAGCGGCGCACATGTGTGGGTATGTGTTCAGTGCTGTAACGCGCGCGCGTTTTCCCGGCAGTTGAGCACCGGCCGCAAAATAAGCTCTGTGTCTCTCTGGCTGACTGGCTGGATGTGTGTTGTGTAGCTGCGCGTATGGGCTTCGGATGTTGTCGCAGTGCGCGTGTGCGAGATCGTTGGCCCGACGCGGTGATCCGTTTCTTCCTATCGTTGCCGTACAAGCGAATCGGGTAATTCCGATGTAGGTGGGATATGGTCGCCGGGCGAGTGTGTTTTCTACCTTTTCTGCGTGTGTTTGATTTTGAGCGGGTGAAGGCTTTTTTTTCACTGTCCGCGCGACTGAATTGATTCCGATAGTGTATACCTTTTGGGAATGAAAAAATGTTCGATTAGCCAAAATATGTCTTTGTTGTTATCGGAAATATTTGGATTTTAGTTTTGATATAGGGTGAAGATATTGTTTTCCGGTATAAGAGTCACTAGATAAATATTTCAAAAAATTTTTTTAGAACTACTATAAAACCAATTTCGTAAATTAAATTTTATCGAAAAATATCGGTTATTTTTCACAGTTTGAATCAAACGTATCGGAGGTATTTGTAATAACTGACGTAATCACAGATTTATAAAAGTATTTTATTATTCGCTAATTGAACCTCGATTCATTTACATACCAAAGCCGTAATAAAATCTGACGATGACAACTATTTCCATGAAAAATCAACGAATACATACATACATTTTTTTCGCTATAGCTTTTGTACGTTTTTTTTTCTTTTTTGTATTTATTTGTAAATTTTAAATTTTATTTTTTAGTTTTTTCATTGATGTTTGCAATTTTATTCATTATAAGTATGTGATTGATGAATTTTTAGTTAAGTTTTTTCGTAATCTTACATTATTCCCTGCATGACTTTTATACGTTCATACCAGACTATATTTAGAACACTGTGTCCTTTATCTATTTAAATAACTGAATACTAAACCTGATAAAAGTTTTTCACATCCTAATCCCAGATTTCTTAAAAACCTTTTCATAAACTTTTCACAACCTATTATACAAACATTTATAAAATCCTATTATCAATCTAATTTTTTCTCCAAAATTTCCTTAAAACCCACAGTAAAGTTCCATACAACGAAGAGTACACAAACGCACCCTTTCATATAGCGCCATGATTCCTAAGTCAATCGTCGATATTGTTTCGGTCTGAAGAGCTCTCCTTCCCCCTCACCCTCTCCTTCTTCCAAGTAGTCCACGGCGGCGACGGCATTTTTGTCGATCGCATCCCACTTCCGCAACACTCGACTGTACACACTACTCCACTCTGCGCGCAAACTGCCTGCCTCCTTTTTTGTCTCGCGCCGCACTTCAGCGCGGCTGCAGCAGCCTCCGCGAAGATGCAAAGCGCCGCCGCCGCCAGGCACTTCATTTTTGACGCGCCGCCGCGCTCGTCCCGGATTTGTGTTTACCCGCTCGCGCGTGTATATACACTTTGAGACACAGAGAGAGAGAGAGGGACGAAGGCGACGTCGTGTTTGACGATTAAGTGTGAATTTTCCTACGACGCGGGGTCGGGGGCCATTCGATTACCGTCGTCGCGAGTTTTTGATGCGTTTATATATATACGTGCGCGAAGTTATGTTGCTGCGTGCGGTGAAAGGGGGAGAGGTTTATTAATTGTGTATAGGAGGCTTTGTGGGGAGGTAAATTGAGATTCGCCAGGAGCGAAGTCTTGCCGAGCGCGAAGGAGATTATTCGACGAAAATGCAGCGAATATAATAATAAGTTTGTGCTTTGAGTCTTTAGCACGGAATAGGGAGAGAGTGGTGAAGTGTGCTGGCATGATAAAGTTGCTAAAATCAAGACGGCGAATGGAAAATTCGTGGAGATTAATAAAGCTGTGATGACGATGGGATAAGGGAAAATAAACATATTCAATTATGTATGAGGTGTTCGATAAAACTGTAGTAGTATCGAATTTTCTTTGAAAATACTAAATTATTATATTTGAAGACTTGTGTAATTGAGGAAATGATTTGAACTATAAAAAATAGTGTAATGAAGTGTAAAATGTAATAATTCACTCAAGCATAAAATTATAATAGTTCTTCAAGGAACTTCTATTACACCTTCTGGAAATAACATAATTAATCGAAAAACACTTAACGTGCATATAATTATTATGGACACATTACAAGAAACTTCTATTACACCTTCTGGAAATAACATAATTAATCGAAAAATTCTTAACGTGCATAATAATTATTATGCACGTTAAGTATTTTTTGATTAATTATGTTCTTCCCAGTATGTGTAATAGAAGTTCCTTGCAGCAAAGTTCAACATCATCTTACATCGTTCAAAGTTTGTTAGTAACCAATAGATAGAAATATTTATATGTAAATAAAATATAAATGAATTTACAGAATAAAATCAACTTACTAATCACAAAAAATAAAATAAAAACTACAGCGATACACGAACAACATAACACTCCTACAAACGACGCTAATTCGTCCCTTACATAAAGATCGCACTCGCACCTCCCTAACTCCGCACCCATTAAAAAAAAAGTCAAAGGCGCGCATCACACATCCGCCCATGACAAACTGGAGCAGGCCAGGTCACGCAAAGGCACACTTTCCGCCGCTTGCGTTTCACGCACCCGTGCAAAGTTACGCGCGCTTTCGTTCCCTTTAGCCCAGGGGCGCACCTTTTTTTTCACCCCCACGTGAACGAACGAAAGACAAATACGCACACTGCATGACGGGGGTTTCACTCCCCGTAGGTATACACACATATAGTGAGAGAGACGCGCCGCGCACATCCGACGGGATGTCACTTTTCGCGCGCGAACAAAAGTTGAACTAGATTCGGGACGCTGGCGCTTCTTTATGCAGGTTGCTCGGAGCGCGCGCGCGCGTTCTCTAGCAGAGAGAGAGGGATATATATATAGAGGATGAGATGTAGAGGTAGGTATATGGCCTTTGTGCGAAATCTTGGTCTAATTCGACGTAATTATGCAGATCCGTAGCGTCAGCGTTTAGCTTTGTTCGCAGGGAGAGCGCGCAAGCGAGTTGTGCTAACTAACGCAGCGCGCGCCGTCTAAGTGTTTTAGGTATGGCGGGTATTATTGGTATAATGGTATAATGTGTTCTTTGAGTTGGTAATGAATTTCGAGTTGAATCGGCTTAAGGAGTTGTCAAAGATTAACCGCGGGGGTTCGCTTGGATGTATAAGGAATTTTCGGGGTTATAATATTTTCATTCGCGTTGGACGAGGAAAATGGGGAGATTCTACATGATATGAGGTATAGTATAGTTGTTATGAAATATGCTGTAAGGTTTTGTTCCATTATAATAGTTTACTGGGAGGTGTGTCTTGAAAATGGAATTATGGAATATACTTTGTCCCAGTTTTTGTGGAAATTAAACTGGAATCCACTATAAGTAATTTACTAAGCGCTCTTTCTAGTTTTCAGGATCAGTAAACGTTGTCAGTGGTCCAAAAGTGCATATAGCTATTCTTCAATAGCAATTTATAAATTTCTTAACCTAAATAAATACAAAAATTACATGACCCGATGATTAATTCGTTACTTTATAATCCTACTAATCCATATATAAGTGTAAAACCGTTAATATCTTACACTAAAAACTAACTCCGCTGCCAAAAAATATAAAAATTTAACGATCCCTTAAATTCCCGCACATCCGATCCATCATCAAATTTTTACACCAACGAAAGACCGACCTCGGACCCAATCATCGACTCCCTCGTCCGCTCCTTATCTTTACACCACTCTGATTCTCACTAAAACATCCTCCTCCCATCCGATGACCCTATCGACCCACAAAGAAAGAAGAAGCCGAGACAAAAGTCTGCCTTTCGACACGGCTGCACACTCGCAGTAGTATAGGTATACACATGCTCAGGAGCGAGCGCCTGCACGATGAAATTTATACTCGCGCGCGCGTTCAAGGGGTTTCCGGCGCAACTCTCTCTCACACGCGCGTGCGCTCGCTGAGTTGAAACTATTCCGGCTGCAACTTTGCAGTTTCACCGCGCTGCGGATTAAGCGCGAAAGGGGGGAGGAGATAACGGGGCCGCCGGTGAACTTAAAGGCGAGGATTAGTGCGGGGAGAGGAAAAAAAAGCGGGAAGGGGGAGAGATGCAGGTTTCCCAGGGTTTTTAAATGTTGTTTTAAGATGTTTCGCGAGAACACGGTAGGTGCATGGGTATAGGAGTTTGGCGCTGTAATTTTTCCGGGAGGATTATCGGCGTGGATCTCGATTTTTCCAGTGGAGTGTGTGATATGTTGAGAGCGTACATTTTTTGAGAGTATATTGGGTTTGAATTAAAGGCCTGGATTTCGGACGATCGACAAATTGAGGTCGAGGCACTTAACGGGAAAAACGCCGAAAATGTGAAATGTACGTGTGCGGAATTTCATTGGAGTTTACTGGTTGAAGGTTGCTATATTTGATTCGATAAACTGAATGGCAATAGTGGTTGTTGAGGAAAAAATTCATTTGAAATGATTGTAAATATTAACTTGATATTTTATAGAATACAAAAGGGTTTTGGCAAACTATTGAATAATGACTGCTACATTTAGAAATAAAATATAATTCTAGAGTAGTGTTATACGGGCATCATTGTCCTTATTGATAATATAATACGCATGTATAAACAAGTACAATAACATACGCAACACTGCACAAGTATCACAAGATCGTCTTGCCTCTATAAAAAATTTAGAAACGCATTTATCTCTAATGCTCCATCTCTGTTTCCAAGCTAACAAGGACTAATGATAACTCATAAAATATATTTAATATCAAGTTGCCATTAAAACAACAAAAAATAATAAAAACATGTAATAAAACTAATAAAAATTTATAATAAAAATCTTTCACATTAAACTTTTACATTATACTCATACATTTCCACATATTATTACAACAATAAAAAGACTCCACATCGCGAGCCCTTTCACTGCGCCCTTTATGAAACAACAATTTCTAGTTCATGCTCTTTGTAAACACTCCTCTACTCTCCCCCTTCAATAGCCGGCCATACGTAAAGTGATTACGCCCAGGAGAAATTAATAATAAGATATTCCTCTTTGCCGGCGTAATGGCCGTGGAAGGGTCAGAGAGCGCCGGCGCGCGCGATCCGTGTAATCCGCTTTCGCTGCGGCAACGACCGCGTGCGCACCAGTCGAAAGGAGAGATAGCAGAGAGTAAGAGAGAGAGAGAGAAGCAGCGATACGTCTCTCTGTGTGTGTATGTATGTCTGAGGCAAGAGAGGTTCTCTTATGTATACGTGAAATCGCATTACATCTACATGGAATCATATCGCAAAGGAAGAGAGGCAACTATTAAATTTTTACGTTTTCGAAGTAGATAAACAGGGCGCGCGCAGGAAATAAGGAAAATGAATATGGAAAGATGAGTAAATATTGTTATGAATTGTGTAAAGTAAAAAGGGGATTGTAATTAATAAATGTAAATATATATTTCTTTTTGGTTTGAAGAAACCCGAAATAAAAAGAAAACTTGAAAAACATATATAGTGTATTAGAAATGATTTATAAACATGAAATTTCTCTTTATTCCATTATTTTCTTACAGAGGTTCATAAAAAATCACTATTAAAGTCCAACTTTTCTCAGCTCAGAGTTTCTCAAGAGATTTTCGTTAAAGAAGACCTTAAAGCTCTTTTACGCACCTTTTGAAATTATAGCTACTGTATATGGGAGCGCGTACCCCGAACGTATAACACGCTAGAATTGGTGTTTATTATGGAAATTGGATTTAATACCTCTCTCACGTGCGGAGAAACACGAGAATAATATACATAATGCGACACGTACATGATGTAGTGCATGACGCCAGATTATGAGAAACAATCATCTTATATATGAGGAAATCTCAAAAAAAGTAGCACTTATCGGGAGTTACAAATGTTAAAAATTTTTTTTGAAGGCACAC
>UXGD01001518.1:0-34017 GCA_900474315.1 Torymus auratus
GAGACCCCGATTATACTAAAAATACAGTGGTTCAAAAGTGCAACCGAAAAACGTCCTGATAGGCCGTAATGGGTTAAAAGCCTCAACGCACACACATTCATGTAAATAATGTAACTAGATTGGAAGGATGAGAAACACATCATCGTGACTTTATACTTAAGTTCTTGAGCATTAAATAATGAGCTTATGAAAGAAGTGTAGCTCGTCACACACGCAGTATGACAAGCCGTATGTACAGTTCCGGCGGACAAAATCGCACACTTTCATTCCGGCAGTCTTAGTCCTTTCAGGAACGATTGAAAAGACCTGAAAAAGAAATAAATTAAAATTAGAACGTGTGCGCCTGATGCATGTTATGAAGTGTAATACAAGTATAAATTCTATAAGGTGAAAATGGACAATCATCAAACGAAGCTCAAGTGTCGCGATTCATTTTGTTGTTTAAACTCCCCTTTTCAATACCAAAGTTTTCAAAGAATCATATTTAGGCAAGATATTGTTTGAAATTATCCAAGTTGTTGGTTTTTTAGCGTACTAACACATTTTAGTGAAATTCTCAATCCAAAAGAATACCTCCAAACTAAAGCGCTCCGCTCGGCCATTCTACATTTTCCCATCATAAATTTACTCCGCCACTCCAACGTCCAGCAATTTTCCTTCCTAACTAAATTTCCCCCCGTCCCCAGGGCGAAGCTTCGCGAGCAATTAGAAAGTTCCGTCATCATCAGCCCCCTCTAATCTCCATACACGCTACCGGCATAGGAGACGCACGACCGCTAGAAATCTCATATCCTCGTGCGTCCAATAAACGTCAGCGTATAATACGTCGGATACGGCAACAATGGCCTGCAATTATCCCCCCCTCTATTGTAGCCGAAACTCTTTGTCCTTACCCGATTCGATCGCGCCGTCGTTGGCCTTATGATATACATGTTGGTATCGAAGAGCGCGCACTATATAGCGGGGCGCTCGCTTTCTCAGAGGAAGACGCTCGCGGGCCTGGCCTGGAGGCAGGCGAACACCGAGCAGTCGTGACGGCGCACCGCGTCCATGACCTCGGCGAAGTGGGACGACACCTGGATCGCTGTGCTGGGCTGGATCCTAGAAACGAGAAATATGGAACGTCAGAGAGAAGAACAAAAAAGAAAGTAAAGAATTTGACGGCAGAGATTTTCGCACGGATTGTCGCGAGTTTTTAGCCTGGAAAGGGTTTCGCTTTCGGTTTCGAGGTGTGAATGAGTGATTTTATGAATAATATAGGTGGAATTGGGTTTAAAGTAGAGCAGCGATGAAGCTACTAAGATGCGCCACCGTAATAATGCAATAAATATTTATTACAAGTTGTTGAACGGGTACTTCCTTGTAATTAGAACAATTAAGTAACTAGGTATAATCGTGGTGAAACTTGGAACGTTTAACTTGATATGTTACAAAAAGAAGGTCAGTTGTATTTTAAAATCATGTTTTTTTTTATGCTCTAAAAGATGTAGTATAAATTACGTCGATTTACTTTTGAGATCAAAATTTCTACGTGTAATTCACACCTTCCTACTGTATAATATTACTCAACATGGTTCTTCTATAATTGAATTACAATTAAAGACTGGACCACAATGAACTAATTTTCTAATTAAATTTAATGACAAACGAAACAATTTTCTATACCAAACTATAACAACAGAGCTATAACAAACAGTTTGCTTCACCTAAAATTATTATTTTCTATAATGGGTTATACATAAACGACCACTGATTCAAATATTATCATTGAAAATTGCGAGAATCTATCAATCGTCTGACCCTAGTTGAAAGAGAAAGAGTACATATAACCAAATAGACCGTGCGAAACACGATCAACAGCGTTTCGCTCGTGTCTTAACTATTAATAATAATCACCTCTAATGATCGACGGCCATCAATCTTTAATAAGCGAGTATTAATTAGCGACATCTGGGAGACGCGCATCATGCGCAAATTTTGAGGTCTCACGCGGAAAGTAGACTATAGTCGCGGCGCTCTCCTGGCAATGATTTGATAAATGGTCATTTAAATGCGCCAAAAGACGTAATCGCGTATTAATCTCGTATATATAATTACGATTCAATGCGTGTATAATTGGTACCTTTCTCCCGATGGATACCGACGCCGAGATCGCGCGATTCATTCCCTGCTATCTCAAAATGCTCATAAATTTTGTTCGAACGGTAATGAGTTTTGATTGTTATGCGCTTTTAATGGCTCGGTGCAATATTGTTTTGCAATTGGTAGTCGAAGGGATGTTATTAAATTACAATTTTTTATAGATTATAAGATATTAACGTATGGACATGCCATAATTTGATGTCTGATTAACAAATTCTTAACTACACATTTAACATTATCGCACTTATTAATAGAAGTGTCTATTCTAACTACCGCATATGAGAAAAGTAATTTTTAAAAAAGGAAAATGATTATTCGTAAGGTTTATTAGTTAGGATTACAACATCTCTGGAAAACTTGTCCACGACAAGATATAATAACTGGAATTAATTCAAAAGTAACGATAGTTTACGTTATCCATTTAACTATTCATTGAAGCAAAAGGAAAATTTATTCTTCTTATTCCGCAAAAAGTACACACATCCTATCTACAATCACGCACGTAAGACCTACTTTCAAGTAAATAAAAAAAAATCACTCGATTTCCTTCGTTTCACCCAACACACGAAACAATTCACGAGCATCAACCCAGTCTCCTCTAAAATCTTCAATATATCCCAAACATCTCCGACAAGAAAATCAATCACAATTTCCAACCGCCATAAAAAGATCGCGCGCATCTTTCGCAACGGCCATACCATCACAGCACCGACTTCTCCTCACCGGAATACATCTCGGATGATTCACTTCCTCTTATTCCTCGCGCCGATCTCTCCGAGCGCACCTGACCGCGGCATCGACTTTCGTTATTTCCATAACGCCGGCGGGCGCTTCGCTTTACGACTCGCTCCTTTTTGCGCATCACAGCCCCGCGCGGTATATATACGCGACGATAAATCCATTTAGATTGGCCGCGTAAGCGCGATTGATTTGCGATTTCCGCGCGCTGCCGATTTTTCAGAGACGTGAAAGTATATCCCGCGCTCGCTGCTATTAAATTGTTTGTCGTGCGGTACGCATTTTCGTCCCGCGCGACGAAGATTCGCGTTTTCGAAATCGAAAGAGTCGCCGCCGCGTGTTGCAATTAATTTTAGAAAACGGAAAAGATCGGTAGGTAGTATTTCTTTTGAGGAAAAAACGAGGGAAACCGCATTAAGCTTTTCGGGGAAAGTTAATAAAGCCATCCCATCATGTGCGCGCGCGGGTCTGCGATTAGCATAGATTTCGGTTTCATCAGAGCCCGTAGCACCTATATCTAACGCTTCGATTAATGCCATATACGTCCGATAATCGCCGATAGCACTTTCGATGATCGTCGTCCGAATCGAAACCGCCTGAGCTCGGTTCACCTACATATTATGCAGGAATTCCGCGCACGAGGAGCGATCGAGCGTATATATAGAAAGAAAAAATCGGCAATGGGGAAATGTAAAAGAGGTAAATGAAGATCGCGGCGTTTCGCTTTCGCGCGTTAGGTCGTAAAAGGTTGACGGCGAGGCGCATGCTAATACCGATCGTTTATAGTCGCGCCGCTGGCAGACGTTGTCGCGCGCGCGTATGTCCGCTTCCGTTTGTCGTTAAAAAGATGATGCGGTTTATGAAGTTTAATGAACTTCTTGGAATAAATGATGGAGCGTGTGGTTGTTCGTGCCTCTTCAATGAATTTCAACGACGTACGATATTTTATGAATTTTCGGATTAGTTGTCGTTGAAGAATTTAAGTTTATAATTTAACACGATTTAGTTATTATATATGTTTGAAAAAGAATTTCATAAATGGTAAAATAGTTCTAGTATATAATGTAATAGTAATCTTTCGTAACGCGAATCAAAATCGATGGATCGGTATTGTATAAGTCACGCGTTTGTGATTATTATAAGATAACGATCACTTATTCTCTTGTTAAATGATTTCGTTAATGTTCAATACGAGTTTAACACAGTTCTGAGAGATAATAAAGTGATTTTCGTTGTCTTAATAGCGAAGAGATCGTTTAAGAAGAGGCTCTAATCGTAAAACCGGAACAGAACGGAATAAACGTTTATAGAAGGTTAATATAACAAATCCACGACCTAGCAAAACGTTTAACTTAAGAAACATCACAAAAGAAAGTTTGTAAAAATTTAAAAACACTTGCATTTCCTTAACTTCAAACTCTTATAAATTATTTCCTTGAAAATAATCGGACCACGGCAATTACATAATCCTCAACCCTTCTAACGAACCACCAACCTCCCACCCTCTGCATATACAAAACCAGACTTGCCACCGCGCAGAGAACAAACAGACGGTTCTCAATTTCTCTTTTAACGACGGCCGGCAAACCTGACGCGCGCGCGGCGGGGAGAAATAAAATCGAAAGCCCGTTCGTTAGTCGAAAACTGCACGAACGAAAAACGACAGCGCGCACCGAGGTTCACCTACATTTTAATATACTGCAAACAGCGCGTTCGCATTCCCAGCACCGATAATCCTTGCGCCAACGACGACGACGACGACGACGCGATATTCAAATCAAGGCCGCGCGCGAGAGGTTTCGATTTCACGAATGCAACGCGATTTACAAGCGCGTGTGCGTGTATATATATATACAACCGACAACAAATCGACGGCTTTTCCACGCGCAGCCGAGTGAAAACTGTGCTAATTCTAGGCGCGGTAAAAGTCGCCGGGTGTATCCATACAGTCAGTGGGACGATGCACACGCGCGCCAACGAGCGAGCGAAAGCCGAGAGGAAAGTTATCCGAGCGCATTCTTCCTTCCTCCTTCGCGGAGTGTCGAGGTACTGCTTTTTTCCTCCGTTTTTTTTTTTTTTTTTTTGTTGAAGTTTCCGCGCGCGGCTGTTTTTGAGCGTGGGTGTGGCCGGGGTATATCGCGATAATGAAATTCAATTACAGCGGGAGTGAGCACGGAGCGGTGCTTTTACTTGTTGCCAGGGACGTGCGGTCTACTTTGGTTTTTCCCAGTGAGAGGAGAGAGGAAGAGAGAGGATATGTAACGAGATGATTCAATGAGCGGCCGTTTTTGCGAGTATAGGCGGAGAAAAATTTGTCAGTCGCGAAAGATTTATGCGGTCGGAAGGTTTGGATAGGTTCGCGTGAATGCTTATATTATACTGCTGGGAATGGGTTTTTTACCGGTTTATTATATGATTGTTTTTTTTTATACTATAGTTCTAGCCATTTTTAAGCCGTCTTAGATATAAATGATAACAAAATTAAGGTACATTTCATAGAATTTTTATTTGAGAAAAAAAATCACTCGTCAAAATTATAATTGTTCAAAACCATGCCATCAAGCTAATGGTTCTGCTATCAATGATTGAAATAAAAAAAAAATTGACAATTTTATGGTTGTCAAGATTTTGACTTCTTTTTTATTCCAAGTCCTCATCGGGAAAAAGAAATTAATCGAATATAATTTAAGGTGTGTATAATCACGACACCAGTCAAGTACGATCATTATAATTGTTCTAATTGAAATGATTCTAGAAACTCTTAAATCTAAAATTGTACTTAACTTTCATGATTTCGTTTCGATTCATGATAAAAATTCATAATTGATAGAAATTAAAAGTGAAATTCATTCTAATTAAGGATAACGCGAATAAATCCTGAACCTATCAATTTCCTAGTTTGCCTTTTTTCAAAAGTAAATATAGCCGCTAATCGCCTCGCGCATAACTCGGAAGCTATTAAAAGATTTATTTAATCTATCTCCCATATAAATTAACGTCGCTTTCTAAATGCCCGAGTCCATCGGACCATTAAAAAAAAAAAACAAAAAATCGTGTTAATTATCGAAAAACAGCGACGAGACGCTCAAAATATTGTGAAAAGCTTCGATCGCTAATTCATGCAAATTGCCGCATCGCAGCCGAAACACTTCGCCACTGCGATAACGGCAATTTTCATTTTCTTCCTGGCCCAGTAAAACGAGCACTCAAACGTAATTTTCGTCCATCCCAAACCCGGAATTAAGATAACCGTTGCCCGAAAACGCGCGCGCATCTCTCGAAATTCGCAACGTTACGCAAGCAAAACAAAAAGTCAGCCGCCGCCGGTGCAAATACTCAAGAGAGAGAGAGAGAGAGCGAAAACTGGTTCCTCTCTCACAACGGATAATCGAAATCTCGTGACGAAACGCGTCGCGGCGGGGCCTTAATGAGGATGCGGAATCCGGAATGGCGTGTGTGCGAGGGCAAGATTTTTTGGAAATTGTTAACGGTACCTGCACCGGCCGTGCTCGCAAAGGAGACTGCCGCTGCAGTTGTAAAAAAAAAAATCACACGACCGGAACGTTTTGCGCTCATGAATTTCGGTGAATGTCGAGGACACGCGAGAGAGGCTTGATTAACGATTTATGGCGTTGCCGAATTTAATTTAAACGAGCGTTGCTGCTTCGAAGAGATTGTAATGAAGTTCCGCGAACGGACGTTTTCGGCGGTGTAAACGAGCCGCTCGCGTTTTCGGGTGTTAATGAGTTGTAAAGTGCATGATTGCAATGCGGCAATTTGTAAACGGAATGGCGTGTTGAGGTGATCAGGTATTATATGAGTGTGCGACTGGATCTTTTTGATATATATATGAATCGAAAAATTTTAGCTTTAGATTCGAGTCGTGTCGAGCGTTGTATATTGAGAAATCGAAAGCAGCTGATATAAAGTAGTTCTCGTACATAATTGAATAGGAAGCAAGATTGTATATAGAAAGGTTGCATTAAATACAAAGAAAGGCTAATTTTGAGAAACTTGAAGAAGACAAAAATCTACGCTGTTGAACATGCTCCGCATTAATTCTTTATCTATTAATCATCGGAGAAAAATCTGTAGCTTTATAACCTCCTTTTTTTACAAACATCCGTTGATATATACATTTCCTAATTAATTCCTGCCAGCCAAAACATTCTCCTTCACATTAATTCATCTATTCAAATAAAAATTCTCAATACTCACATCCTCAGCAATCCGGACATCTTCTTATCCATGAGGATGACCGCGTCACTGCCGCGTTTCACCATCGCGTCGCAGAATATCCTCTTGGCGCAGGGCGTGTTCGTCCAGTCTCCGGGAATATGTCCAGCCTCCGCGATTTCAGCGTTCTCCAAATTCTGCAGCGCGTCGTCAAGCTCCTCATCTTCGTTCAGACTGCGTCTCCGCCTCGTCGACTCTTCCGGCTGGCAAAGTGCATTATTACATATCGTTAGTCTCGATGGCGCGTCACGGATGTTCGAGTTTATTATACAAACCGCGCGTTAATTTTTATAAATTGGAAATCGAGCCCGCACGGATTTGTAGAGCGTGTAGGTTACGTATAACAGACGTGTAGACGATGCGTGGAGAACAAATGACCGGTATATATAGCGTTTTGAGAATGATTTTTTTAAGTAGAGTATATCGGAAAATCGTTATACGCGAGGTTTTATAATTTTATGCGCGTAGAAATCCGTTTGCTGTCATGTATATGATAAAGAGGAGAAACGTTTGACACGATTTGTGTCGATTTCGTGTACTACCATATCTTTTTGAGAAAATAGAGCAAAATGGTACACATGCCACGCGATCTGTACGTTAGCTATATCAAAGTACACCTTGTAACTTTTTTCTGTCAATCAAGATTCGAACACGCTTACATACTAGAAAGCCCAGATATCAACATAAAAGGAAAATTTAACTTCTCCACTACACGTGTAATTAACATTAGTCTCATAAACAATACTGTAGATGAACAATTGTAAAATCTACTGCAAACTTACCTGAAGATTCTCCGCTTTCGCGCTACCAGCTATAGCTTCGATAGCTTGCTGGACTATCTGCTGGGCGAAAGCCTCCTCGTTGTCGATGCGCACTTCGTTGCCCTCTTCGTTGCTCTCTTCGTTAGTCGCGACCTCGAGTGACCGAGAGGGCACGTCGATCTCCACGATTTCCGCGATCTCGTCCGCGCCTTTTCGCTGCATTTGCCTATAGATGCGAAAAGTGAGGGATATAATTTTGTCTAATTTGTATGCAGAAAAATTGTTTGAATAATAAGGAAAAATTTGAAAATTTATCAAAAGGATTTTTTTTAATCAGTTGTTGGTCGATGCGGGCGAAAGTCAGCTATGGTAAGACTATGCATATCGTACATTACTCATCCACCCTGACGTTATCGATACAGAGTGGATATGCAATAACGATTCTTTGTTGCATCAATATCATTATATTTATTACCCATTATTTTCCTAATGCATTCAAATCAGGTGTTCTTAGAAACGATAAGACAATCGAAAGCCGTACAATATTATTATTATTATTGAATTTAAAATATTCTCACCTCGATCCAGCATCGACGTTCTCGCTACTCCTCTTCCTCCTGCTCACACCCTCTGACTTATCCTGCATGACGACGTAAACATTTCCATTCGCCCCGGCCTCCCTGACCTGCTGCACCTCGTCTAGCACACCCTGATCTTGAAGCTGTTCCAGCACCTTCATCGCTCTCTCCTCGTTGTTGTCCGGTACCAAACCTCCGCTGTTCGAACGCTTGAGCACGTCGACGTCGAGGTACCTGCCAACAGCTACAGCGCCGATACCTAAGGCAGCGCCTGAAGCTACCAAACCAAGCGCCGGGAACAGGACTGACGATCCTGTGGCTACGGTGCCGATTTTATCCTGAGCTACTGAATCCTGGGACCGGGAGCTCGAGAGACCAAGGTTCTCCGAGATCTTGCGGGTCGCCTCGACGAGAGGGTCGGAGACGGGTTTCAGTAGATCCGATACCTGCGCGTCGTGGACAAAGTTTTCGGGTTGTATTAAATTTTGCAGTCTTTTTAAAGGACAGTTTGTTATTCGGAAACTTTCAATAGCGTAATGCGGACTTGAAAATAATGTATCCGTCATTTACTTTTTGCTCTCTTATCAGTATATGTCTGATAAGACTTCGAATTACATAATAAGTCAAATGAATTTATTTGAATTACCCAATACATCGGCGGCTTAGGAATTTTTCTCAAAGGTTGCTAAAAATGTTGAATATCATATAGTATAATATATATATCGAAAAGAGTAGTAGTTCACACTCGACCGATGAACAACTTGAACCTAAGTCATTAACGGTCCCAAAGAAAACACGAAATGATTCTCTCACCTTGTGAACGCCAGTGTGGAACTGGGTCTTGATTTCGTCGCCTAACTTCATCCAGAACGGCGTCTCCGGCCTCTTCAGTCCATAGAAATGGCTCGGATAGTAGTAATCCTTCTGATTAGACTGGTCAATACTCAGCTTATTATTCAACACATACTTCTTCTTATGCCTGTTCTCGCCGTAATACTGTGTCTGCTGTTGTTGCTGCTGCTGTGTCTGCTGCTGCTGGTACCCATACTGCTGCTGCTGCTGTACCTGTTGCATGGAATTGCTTTCGATCTCCTCAAGCCTCTTCCTCTCGTTCTTCATGATCTTGGCGGGCTGGACGCCGAGCTCTGGATGCGCGTACTGTAGTACCGGGGCACGCGTGCCTGGCTTTACCTGCTGCGGTTCCGGTGGCGAGTAGGCGCGAGAGTTTGGGTAGACTGCGCTTATCTCCGGCTGTAACATACGCTTTCGGATACTCGGACGGTACGTGTCCTCAGCTGTCTCGTAGATCTCAGCGGCGAGGATCTCGTTGCGGTAGGTCTTGGGTCGTACCGTCGCGTCGTCCGGGATCTTGGTGTATCTGAGAAGGGAAAGTGAAATGGTGGTGTGAGGTGAGGAGAATGACTCAGCGTGTGGAAGCATGTAATGTGTGTAGAGTTTTTGCTGTAAGTGTGAGAGACAAAAAAGTGGGTTTTGTTGGGATACCCGACGATCGGTTGGTCAAATATTTTCTTTCGATACCGGAAATTGAGACTTGATGAGTGATAGAGAATTAAGATGTTTCGATGCAGTATAATGGAGCTTAAAGATAGGAAATTTTGAAAAAATAAAATAATTTCTTTTTTTTTTGTTAAAATATATATGGGGATATATATTGAAATAAACAATTGATGATATAATATCAAATGTCATTGTGAAAATACATAAAGAATGATGCACCATGAGCCTCTATTATATTAGCAATAAAAGGAAAGGCATAATACGTCGGCATTCAAGTTTCCTAAAATAGATGCTAATTCTACGTGTTGCGTATCTAATACCGCGCAAATTGTAAACGCACACTTTTACGACTTTCTCAAATACGCACCAACAATCGGCTTTCTGTCAACAAAGTTCACTTTCTCCGACGAATTTTTACCGTCTTTAACCAACCTAACATCCGTGTCCGGCGAAAGATTCATTTCCATGCCTCCTCTATACATTTATATTTAAATGCGCGCGCGTGCCGCGGTGCGTGACAAACTACACACAAAAATCGCTACGTATTTTTCTTTTTTTTTTCCTTTCTGAAAGCGTCGAAATATGTCAGTAATTAGCCAATCCCGTGGGGTGGTTGACCCTGCCACACCGAAACCGTAAGGATTCAGTAACTGTTTCGGGTATTATAGTTGTTTTAATAATGCAAAGCTTATTATATACACGTAAGAATATATATCACGTTTCAGGATGCTGCGAGTCTCACGATTATCGAAATATTCAATAATTTGGAAAGGTGTAAAATTAAATCATTTGAAATTTCATTATCAAGTGGCCAGTAAATATTTACACCAATTGCACCATTTAAAAATTATTATACTCCGAAAGAGACGCGATACAATTCGCTTGAAAGTATGTAATTGAAGGTGTCAACATCGGTAGCAATCTTTTACCCGGCGTTTCTTTATTTAATTAACGAAAAACCACCTGACAAATGCCTCGGATTCCGGAAAAATAGCATTAGGACAGCCGCGTTTTAGACCTGTGCTCGCCTGAGCAAAAGAATTATGTTTATTTGCGCAACGTAAAAGTGCACTATGAAAAACCCGTCTGGCACGCTCGAGGGGCCCCATTTAGTAATACAAATGCAAATCTCCGCAACCGCTAAAAGGAATAATTGCGTGCAAATAAATTCACGTCGGGCGAAAAATTTGTCGACTTTCTCGAGTCTGCATTTCCACGCATAACTTTGTATGTATACACGTACGTACATAAAAAAAAACGTTGGGTTTTTAGATTGTAGACGACGCGCGCGTGTAACTGCTTTTTTTCAAATTGAGATTTTGAACTTTCACGAGGATCCTAATAAGGGCTTACAAGACGCTCGGCGCAGTTTCTTTAGCAATTTTCAGCTATTTTTACAGTCATACCCGCACACCTGCGTCTCCGACTAACTCAGCTCGTGTCACGGTGAAAACGTGTTTTCGTGCCCAAAAAGTAAATTCGAAACCAACCTTCACCTACTTCAGCCACGGCTAAAGATAAGCGATTATCAGTCTGAACCAGATAGAAAAAACATATACATAACATTATCGAATTCTCAATATCACCCGAAAAAAAAATCACGCTTTCTAGAAACCGAGCATCATTTTTTATTATATATTTCTAAAAAATCTCGCACGCCACTTTTCACTTTCTAAATTCCCCGGAGAGTCATACTCCCGTGATTACACACGTACATATATGTATATCTATGCATATTTACTCTTGGCAATGATTACCTTGGTTTCACCAACGCGGAAAAATGTATGGTTCTCCACAACCGCGGACACCTCTCTCTCTATCCCGGCTTTATATAATTACCGCGGAAAAGTGCATCGCGCGTGCGGTATAATCATCGCAACCCATGCACTCCTATCCACTTTCCCACAGATAGGCGGCCTATTCCCCTAGCAAAGTATGCCATACAGCTGTAATGATTCGCGCATGATGTGTGCCCTTTCACTGCTCACCTGCGGTTCACATCCTCGAAGAACCTCTCGAAGCTCTGGCCGGATGTCTCGGACAGTCCTCTAGCGGTGGTGCTGGAGGCGCTTGCATCTGTCACCAGCTGGTCGTTGATGACGCGGGCGTTGCGCCATACCTGGATCTTATCAATAGGCTCATCAGGCACACGTCTGCCGTGGACTACGGGTGTACCGTCAGCGTCTAGAGACATGGCCAGGCGTTTCGATTGTATCTGCGAGGGTTGGCCCGGCTGGGGTTTCACGTTGATTTCGGAACGCACGACGACCTCTGGCGGCACGTTCTTGGCGTCGCGGTTCTTCATGAGGTTGGCGCCGATGTTGGTGCGCACGTTGCGCCGCGGCTCGTGCGGCAGGAACGCGTAGCGGATGATGCGTTCACCAGATTCGTTGTCCGCGGGGATGGTTTGGAATCCGCGAGATGTCTCACGGTCGATCTGGTCGGCTACCAGCCAGGAGAACCTCGTGGGTTCTATAGTGCTGTAAGGTTCGACGGGTTTCCAGCTATCAAAGCCGCGGTTCACGGGGACCCAGTTCCTGGACTCCTGCTCCTCCCGTTGCTGCTGCTGCTGCTGCTGCTCCTGTTGTCTTCTGTTATCGTTGCTGCTGGATACGCTGCTCCAGGTCTGCACACGGTTCCAGGGATCGACTTCGACGTTCTGGTAGCCGATGGTCGCGGACGTTGTTGGTGCACTTGTGGTGGTGCTAGTCGTCGTCGTCGTTGTCGGGAAAGAATCGTTTCCTACGACTTTGCTACTAGCGTCTGTCGTCGTCGTGGTAGACGTGGTGGCAAACTCATTGGATGGGCTCAGGTTCGAAACGGACTTCTCGCGGCGCTTGACGATCAGGGTAGCTAAGTTGCCCTCGCTCGTGCGTACCTTCAGCTCCTCAGTCTCACCGGGCAAACTACGCGACACCTTCAGCATCGTGCGCGCGTAGCTCGGCCTCGGTAGCTCGCTCACCGGCGGCGTGGCCAGAGACAACGAGACCACCGCGGCCAGCAGCCCGAACGCTGTGAGGATCTGGTAAGAAAGCAGGGAATTAGTGAGGTTAATGAGGTGGATAATGAGGTTGTTCGAGTGGGGCAGCAATAAAGTGCACAAAGATGATTAAACTTTTTGTGTATAGGTAACAAAGTCGAGGGATTTTTCACGGTTCGTAGAATCGCTAATCGGTATATCGTTTAATTACGTAGGAGAAAATTATTTAGTCATTTTAATATAACAGTCATAATTGGTATTGAGATGTTATACTTTTTATCATAATGAATTTACATTTCTGATGCGTCGATGCAGATCATCGATACCGTACAGCAGCTGGGGTCATGAGACAGCGGAAATTTAAGCCAAAAAAATTTTTAGAAAAAGTTCGATGTACCTTTTTTACCCAGGTATACTATGGAATAATCTTACGAAAGAAAAAGTAATTATATGAAAAATTTAACTAATTAACGACCATGGTTTAAGGTTAATTGAACTGTGTCAAAAAAAAATTAATTAGCCTTTTTATTTGCTTTAAAAACTGCTCTCATTTCCATAAATTTGACTGCCGCTGGCAGAAAATGCACATAAACTATCGGACATTTAAAATTTACGCACTGTAATTTTAGAAATTACGCTTTAACGATGGAACTCTTATAACGGTCCGGACTTAATTCTTTTAAAACGGCAACGCGCACCTCACGCCGAGTACACGTTTCTACCGTCCACGAAAACGATGCGATTGTTATCGTTACTTTTCATGATATAATTTCGAAATGTTTCTTTTTTTTCCGTGAACCGACCCAAAGCGACGGTTCTTCCAAAACTTTTGATACTACAATTTTAGATTTCGATCCGCTCATTAGACTATTATACTTTCCCAAAATATTACTCTACTTAAAATTAAAATTAAAAATATCATATTCTACGATAATTATACACAAACGTTCGCATGCTCGTATTTCACACTCAATACCCCCAAAAAAAGAAGAGAAAAAAACAAAATTCGCCGGCGCGCACATACTTTCCGCTCCAGAAACCGTCTGGCGATCGGTAGCGCTTAATTACCCGGCGCCCGCACGCGCGGTAATTAAGCCCGCTGTACGATCTAGTTCCTCACTCTCTCCCCCCACTTTGTATTAGAGATCCATCACCTTCGAACCCTCGCGCGGCTCGAAACCGCGAGTCCGGAACTGCGCTTGCGAATCGTTTCGCTTTCCCCTCAACGCGGAAGAGAGAAGAAAACGCTTGCACGAGAGCCGTTTTTTTTTTTTTGTTTCACCGCGGAAAAACCGGTTGCAGTTTGGTTTACGAGCGAAAAGGGGATGGAAACGCTGTTACTCAATGGCCGTTTCTTTCTTTCTTTTTACCGGTGGTAGTTTATTATCATTACCTTAAAGCTCGCCATCACGGATCGCTGGTTTCAAGCTCCGGTTCCAATAAGCGATTTTTCCTCAAAAAAATCGTATCCCTCCGCCTCCTTCGTCACCGAACGAAGAAAATAAAAAAAAACGAAGGAATCGCCGAAAAATCCTCTTGCTCGATCAATCGTATCTATATGTGTATACTCTGAACCATGAACGAACTCTGCGCCAGAACTTGTTGTCACACCATCGCGCGTAGGTACGTATACGAGATAGAAAAAAAAACGTATGTATGATATATATGCGCCGGTGCGCTCTCCGCGGACGACACCTGTTGACTCCCGGAATAGCCTGGCGAGACTGACTCGCTCTCGGCGGCGGCGGGCCTTACGCGCGCTCTCCGACGAGCCTCGCGCGACTTCTCGCCGACCTACTTCCTTTTCTCTCACTCTACCGCCTCGCGTGTGCCGCCAGCGCTGCAGCAGCACGCGGGCCGCCGGGAGGCACACACATGTCGCCCCCCTGCATGCGCGTATTGTCGGATTTTTCAATAGTACCCCCACCCTACAGAATCCCAACCCTTCCCTCATCCCTCCCTTCACTTCGACGCTGTTACGCGTAAATACTTATTCGCCGTTTTTTATATGTGTGTGTGTGTATAGAGACGTTTGTATATGTTGGCGCGGGAGGTGCGTAGTGAAGAGAGTGAATAGATGAATGGGAGGCGGCGGCCGATCAGCTGGCGTGCGTGTGTGTGTGTGACGCAGCTGAGGTCGTTGCACATCGGCCGTGCGCGCGCAACGTGGGGGCATTTTTTTCGCCGATGGGAATTGTAATAGGTTGCGCGGTGCGCGCACCGTTACGCGCGAATTCCGTCGAGGATGCGCGATTTATTGTGCGATTCGGGGAAACGGTGGTTTTGTCTTTTTTTTTGCTTGCTTACTTTGGCTTTGGCGTTTCAACGGTGAATGGTAGCTGGATTTTGAAAATGCTGTTGGTTTTGAATAAAGGTGTTGGTTTTGTGGAAGCGGTAGAGATCGTGTACAGTTGGCACGCAAGTGTTTTCTTTTTTATTTATTGTGGAATGAATAGTAGAGATTGTAGCAATTAAAATATCGAATAGAATTAATAATTATTTAAACCGGTTATTAGTATTATTTGAAACAGTTTTTAACTTGCACTGAAATAGAATCAAATTAATGAAACAATTTGTTTGGAATTTTAAATAAATTCAAATTTGGTTTCAGTATGAACGATCAATAGGCTAGTCGAATTATTTTTAATCCATCCGATAATGTAATTTCTAATTTCTTGTTTAAAGTAAATTTTTATCGACTAATTAGAGTTCATAAAGAATAATTAAACTTTTATAGCAACGAATAAATTTAATGAAAAGAATATGCATTTACCAAAACGTGCTTTTCTTCTCTTGCAATTATGAAATAGGTTACTTAATTAAGATGAAAAATGTAAGAAGAAACTTTTTATGGCGTTGGTGAGGGTAACAATGCTTTGCTGTGATGCGGCCAAAGTGGCTTTTAGCAAGAGAAAATAACTTTACACTCATTGCGCTTTATTAGCGAAAAAATCTCTTACGCCGGTTACAGTAATTGAAGCAGTTGTCTTATCCTGACAAACAGCTGTTATCATCATTGTTTTAACGAATGTTCTCATGTAATACTTTATGAAATGCTGACGCATAGACTATAGTTATAAAGTGGTACCCTAATTGAATACTTTCTATCATAAGAACATCGTATTACATATAGATTTGAATTGTTTTATTATATGTCATCATTATCAGTAAGTCTCTCTTACCGCACGATTTGTATACATCTTTACTTAGTAAAGACTACATTGTCACTTATCGGAATGAAAATTTTTTTAGCATTACTTATTTTCAAGAATAGTTCAGTGTTTAAAAATTTTTTGTTCATCGAATATAGGTTAATAATAAGTTCAATATACCTTCGAAATATTAATTTCCGTTCAACATTAAAACACAATCACATTCGCCAAATTTTTAAACTGGTATTAAATAAAAATCGAATCCTTGCCGCCCATTAAACTTTTTAACTGCATTATAACGGTACGCAATATAAAATGCATTACGCGCAGCGGACACTTTATTCGTCACCTGAAATATTAAGTAAGTATGTAATTCACCGGCGGCACACACACACAACTCCGCAGGAGAATACTAGTGTTTCACTTCCACTTTCTCACGTGTCCCGCTTATTTCTCTGTCTTTCGCTTCCCGATTTTTTGCCGCGCTCACGCGCGTGGAGCTTCGGCTTAATTACGACGCCGAAAAGCCATTTGCATTCGACACTGCGGAAAAACGCGAGGTTTTCTATCATCGACGCATACATTTGCATGGACAATTTCGTTTCGTTGGTTTACTGGTGCTGATCCGAGGTGATAAGTTCATCTTGGCCATATCGGTTTCGTTCATTCTTTTTCGTGGAATAGAAACTGGATTTATGGTCTTGTAATTTGCCGAACGTGTAATTTTCAGCAGATATACTTTATTTTATAGTGTTTGATGATTAGCTGGAGTATTTTATTCCTCCGCTAAAGCTGTCAAATTCAATTTCAGTGTTTAAATTATCTTTAATTAAAAGGGAACATGACGTTTGCTAATTTTTTAAAGGATATATAAATTCCATGTACAAATTAGCTTTCTATAACATACGTATTTATATCAGCTTAAATCATATTATGTAAAAGATAAATTTTGTCAAACCGAAGAAGGGACAAATTAATACAACCTGTGAAATTCAAACGCTGTTGTTATTTACGGACCCCCATAAAACATTCCAGTGCGCCATTATTCGATTACAATAATCCTCGGTTTTTCCAAGTATGTCCATTTCGAAACGCAAGTTTACTTAATACTTTTTTGCGATAAATTATCTATATAGGCTGGCGAAGATAGCTTTTAAAATGCAGCGAGGTACTTTTCTGCAATACTTTGACGCTCTTACAAAAAAAAAAAGGTTAAATTTTAAATGTACAAGAGAAAGACTTATCGTACAAGCACGGCATAAAAAATACTCTTAATTGGTGTATTTCGATTCCGCTCTGGAATTCTTAACGAGTCTTATAATACACATTAAAAAACATTTAGGTTTTTGTATTTAAATTGAGAACAGGTTCTTCCAGTGTCTTTCGGAACATTTATATCCGTTAAAAATTACATTTATACTCTATACCTTTTAAAATTTATGTTTTCTATCAACAAAATGTTCTTATATTCATTCAGTTACAATTGTTTTTCGAAAATTATGTGCTTCACTCAATTTTCTTCCTTTAAAACCCACAGACATTTAAAACCTAATACAATATTTCACAGCTCGCCTCAAGTCTCAATTATCCGCGCTATTTGTATTCACCTAAATAATGAGATTTCTCTCTTAACTCCTATACACCAGCCGAGCAATTCCCACGTCCACCACCGCGCTAATTAAATTTATTGTATAACGCGAAACCCCGTCACAGACACTACTCTGTCACCAGCAAAAAGTGTCACACAATGCCTGCGGAGCCACCTCGAAACCTGCTAAAATCATTCACCTCTCCCAAAAAAAAAACACAGAACCCGCTCCACAATGTACCATCAACCTCCTTGCGACCGCAGATATTGTGTCCGCGATCCCTCGGGTTATCGAAAAACGAGAATCGCGCACGAGCCGGGCGTCTAGGTGAAACCCATCGCTCGGTGTTTCCGCGAGCGGCGATCTGGTTCAGAATGGAAAGTGCAGCGCCGCACGCGACGGCGATCCTAATTCGGCGCGTCTCCCGTCCTCTGCCGCGTCTCTCAAGAGAGAGAAGCTTTTATGTGCGTTTCATGTATTATTTGCCGCTGCCGCGCGAGACTTATGCCAACCAGCTGCGCGAGCGCGCAAAGAGAAGACGAACGGGATCAAGGCCAGCTGATAGCGCCTATAGAGGTATGGCGTTGACGATGACGTTGGGATTTTGGGAGATATGTCGACGGTGTGCGCGGCTTTGATGTTTCTTTTTTCGGGTCGGAGGTGGGCTCGTACATAAGGAAGATGTTGCGAGGTACATGGGAATGGCGGGATTAGTGTAACTTCTACTTTTTATCCTCGCTTCTGGCGTGCATCCTTGGCTTATTGTTATTCTTGGTCTTCCGCGGTTCACCTTTTCTTTTTTTAAATAAAAAAGTTATATTTACTACGTTCATTCACGAACATACCAAGTATTATTATAATATTATAGAGTGTATAAAAAATACAAATGAGAAATCATTTCCATAAAAAATTAACATCTTCCCCGACAATATTAACACCATTCCGTAAAAAAAAAATTTCTTCTCACCGATGTCGCCAATCGGTATTATTGGCAAACCCATCATTTACATAACGAAAACCATCATTGCACAGCGGAAACCAAACATCCGAATTCCCGGGCTGCAAATTTCATTCCGTCGACAAAAAAAAAGAAACCCAACCGTCGTGCTCCTAACCGAATTAGCACGATGCCTTATGGAAAGTTGCCTAAACACGTGCGCATGCGCACACCGCGCACAGCGACAATTCCATCGCATTCAATCGGCTTACGCAACTAATACGTAAAGCTTCAATCAACGCGATGCGACCCGCCGAAATACACAGCACACACACACGTGCCTGCGTTCTCACAGTATTATAATCCGGCAATTTTCTCTTTCTTCGGGGAACTCGCTTTCGAATGAACCCGCGTGTCCGCTGTGTCTGCGCTCGCATATATAGTTATTATAATGTATACGCGACGACCCCTTCGGAAAGAAGAAGACGAAATTCTCACGCGCGTTTTCCACGCCGGAAGAAGCCATAAATTCGGCGCTTTTCGCATGCGCGGGGAAACCCGATTGACCCGTGAGTGTGAACGTGGGATCGGAAATGAGACGTTAGGTGTCGAGTGTGTGTTGCGAGGCGAGAGGTGTCTTTAATTTTATGGTGATGAAGATGATGCTAAGTTTTTTTTTTTCTCTCGCTCGTTAATTTGACGGTAATATAACGCGGCGTTAAGAGGTGTAATTGCAGTGTAATTAGGTGTCATGAATTTGAGTCTAATGAATTTGGAATATGACTTGACGGAATTTTTTTTTAGTCGGGAAGGTTTATGGGTAACTGATTTATTAATTATTTAATAACTGTAAGCGTTCGGTGCTGTTATTGTGCTTACCGCTTGCTGTCCATTTATTAAAAGATTTAACGTAACGCAAATCAATAAGGGAAATTAACTCTCACTAATAAGTCACGGTATAAAGACACTCATTAGGAACTTAAGCGCATTAAAATACCTCCGCTGTGCCATCCGATTGCATCCGATGTTTTTTTTTATGAAAGTGTCTTTATTTATGCCGAATTCCGAAAATGCCAAGCTTTACGATATAACAGACTTAAAATGCAGATATATATCCCGCCCAGATCTGAAAGTGTTATTTGAAATATTATACGAAATTCGGAATTCCGTAAGAAAGTTGTATAGTGCGGCGCCCCGATTGATATAGATATATTTGATTATCCAATTGCTCGTGATCAGTGACCTGAAATATTTGTTATCGAATGCATCATTATTCCGAGATTATAAAAACTGATATATACCCGGCAAATTGTACCGACCAATTTACTCGGGTTTCTAATTCTGAAATCAGAAGTGTTCTGTTTATTTTTTTTTCCGTGATATCAATTTAGTTAGGCTTAATAATATATATCATGGAAGAAAAAAATGATTTCATGCTTTCTACGTAACGTTTCTAGGTGACAAATTATATTATTACACTGTGCGAACTCAAGGTAGCGAGGAAATGTATATAAACATGTAATAAGCTTAATTAATAGCCTTTCATAACTATATATACAGAAGCAATTAGATTGTCCAGTTTAAGAAAGCTAACACTACCAATCAATTAGCAACAATTTCCATTGCGGTTATTTTTTAACTAAAAATATCAAACTGCCACATCCTCTACCACTACATTCATCAAGCCTCCCAATAAAAAGCCAAAATTTCGTAACCCACGCCAAGAATCTCCACAATCCCCGACAAAAATCTAAATTCAAAATTTTCTCTAAATACGCCCCAGAACGCCGCTTAAAAAAAAGCCACTTTCACTCTCCTTCGTGCCTCCGAAAATTCACACGCGCAAGGCTTCGAAAAGTAGAATATAATCCTCGCAACAACTTTCCCGCGACCAACAGCGCTCGCGCCCACACACTGCGACGAGAGAGCCCTTCCATATATACACCGCGATATATGTACCGCCTAAGCGAATTCCTTCGCTGCACCGAGACAGAGAGAGAGAACTTTCACTTCAGGGTCTCCGAACCCGCGGCCATTCGTGAATCCGCGATGAGGCGAGCAGCCCAACCGACGAAAAATTTCACCGGGCCAATATAATTATGTTACCGGCGTGAGACAGCGCGACGACGCTTGTATATATACATGTGTGTGTGTAATATCGTATATAGGTGTAACTGTGTTGTTGAGATGGTCGAGGGAGATGCGAAGTGTGATAGATGAAGATTGGCTGGATTGGTGTTGTTTGAAGGTTGTAATATGGTCGATCGTGATTAGGATGCTGTATATGATGCGAGATGTGTTGGACGTTTGTAGGACATCGTCGTTATTTCGACGAGGAAGTAATTGTTTTAAGAGGAATATATCGGTGTTATAGCGTTATGGCTGGCGCACGAGTCGCGATAAACGGGATTTTTATAAGAGACGGAGAGATAGGGAATATTCTAAAATGCATTTTTTAAAATATCTATACTTTATATTTGCTGCGAGTTTTTAATTGTAAAAAATTGAACAGGTGTTGTTAGAGGAAGATTAATTTCAAGCAGGCTAATGGATCAATTTTTAAAAAAAGGCTTATAATTAAGCACTGAAGTAATAACGATAACTTTTTCCACGTCCTTTAATTAAGCCACGCGTGTCTCCTCATACTTTCGTATACCCTAATTTAATGCAGCGCGCCGTCGGGATCCTTTGTAAAACAAAAGTTTAACTTTTAACGACCTACAATAACACTTAACGAGTGCATATCATCGATGCCTAGAATTTTAATAGCCCCGCGATACCCAGTTGCACAAACTCTCTTGCGGTCATCCCCACGTGTTATTACCAATTCATCACCTGCAAAACACGCGTCTCGCTCTCTCACTGACATCATTAGGCATCTAATTCGACACTCGCGCACACGATATTTGCATACGCTTCGTATTCAGCTGGCCTGCGCCGTCGGAAGCAGGCGACAAGTGTCTGGTATATATAGAACCTCGCCTCGGCGTTTCTAAAAACACTTTTCCCTACTCGCCCCGTCGAACAACTGGATTTTTATACATCATTCCGCGGGTATGTTTCATAATTCCCGGAGGGCGCGCGCGCACGTGTATATAATAACGGCGCAAGGTGCAATTTTTCCCGGCGCGTGTGTACCGCAAGCGCGATCCGACTGATATGAGTGTGATGTGTGTGTATACGCGCGTCGGCTGAATTTCAATGTTTTGACGCGCGTGTATAAGAAAGGCTTTGTCGCGTGGGCATTAGCATCTGATTTTGGGAAATGCCGTTACCACATGGTTTCGTAACTATACAGACGCGGGAGATCGGATCTGGGAGTGACATTTTTTTCTTTTTCCTTTTTTTTTAAGGATAAGCGATGATATTATGGTGGCGATGTGGGTATGCACTTGTTGATGTTGATGAATCAATTGTACCTGTGTTTTGATGAATTGCATGCGGGTATTGTAAGCGTTAGTTGGGTAAACATCTTTCAACATAATATGCATTTCAAAATTTCGTATCTTACTCAAGGTTTTGTCATGAATGAAGGAAAATTGCGTTAGATCCGTAGGAAGTATATAATTGTGCAAAAGTAATAAATATATTATAAAAGCAAATAAATATATATATAGATACATTGCATTCTTTTATTTTTGATGCTTTCAACAGAAGCATGTATCTATAAAGAAGCGTACATTTCTCGATCATTATGCGTCACTAACGGAAGTAGTAAAATAACGCGACATCGCTATGATTATTAGTTTTTGTTAGAATATTATTTGCGTTACTCAAGACCAGTATGATTCAAGGCATTAATTTTACGATATTAAAATCCTTAATCAAACAATTGAGTTTTCCTGGAAATTAACGTTAACCTTATTTAACTTCCATAATATAAACAAAAAATCACATAAAATAACAATCTTTAAGAAAAGGTAACATTTATAAAATTAGACAAAAAAAAAACGCACCTTCGACGAGTCGCTCTTGAGAATGTCGTTCGCAGCGACACAACAAAACAAAATTGAGGGCGTTCGCAAAGTGAGAGTCGAATTGGGATCGGGAATCGCAAGCGAGGAAACCCCGGAATTCGGCAAAGAGAGAGGAAAAAAGACTACCCCCAAAAAAGTTAAAGAGGTCTGTGTGATGCAGTAATTTTACTTTTAAACTCCCGGGTATATTCCCACTTTTACAAATCCTACGTACAAAGTATGTGGTTGTAGCAAGTTTATTGCTATCTGTATCTTCGAATATCCATTATTTTCGTGTTGGTAAAAAATTACGGCATTCATTTAATAAGATAGTATATTTTGTAATTAATTATACTAAAACACTTTTTAAATTTAATATGAAACTCAGGGGAAATTAATTTTAATAAAAACTCGGAATACATGATTATAAGAATGTTCCATTTAAAATAATAATAACAATAATTACAAAACTTAAATCACCTTCTTATAAACCTGGAAATATTAAATTCAGTACAGTTGTCCGTTTACCATATTGCAAATCCTCATTGTAACAATCCCCAATCAAATTTTATCATCCCGCAACAGTAAAACACACTGTATCTTCTCGAATCTATGCACATATACACACTATTTTCTTTTAAAGAAACGTAATATACCCGCTAACCTACAAAAATATCAAATCACCTCAATGCAAATTCCCCATCTAAAGCGCAATCGGACTCACCCTAAATACTCCCCGGCTGAAAAAAAATCCCATTGTTCCTCTCTCAGCCGAACCCGAGAAAGCGCACACCGCATCAGCATTACCATTCCGATCTCTCACGTATATATATGCTATACCAACCACCTTCTCTCTAAAACAGCCAAAGGTAAGAAAAAGAAAAAAATTCCTCAACGCTACTTTCGTTATCTGCAGGTATGTAAATTCGCGCCAGGCACGCGCGCGAGAGAGCGAGAAATATCCTCGCGCGTACAAAGCTCTTTATTTTTTTTCCCCCTCCCTCGACGTCTAATCTCTGACCCTTTTTTCCAGTGCGCGCGACTAATTGCGCCGCGCGTGCGCGTATAACCGACACATCTTAATTGGAAGAAAGTCTCTAAGACGCGACATTGTCATGCAGAGGCTGAAGCTGCCGAAGTGAAAAAGCGAAAAGCGTCGACGCGCGGTTAATTGTTATCGTTGTCGTGCAGTGTATCCGCGAGCCGATAATTCGAGTCGATTAAGGCGCGAGCTGTAGCGAGAGAAAACGCGCGGTGATAGTGATTATATGTCGCGAGAGGAGATGGGCCTATGATGTTTGTTTGGCCTGCGCGCGTTAAGTGGTAATTACCGAGGATTTTTTTAGAAAATCGTGTCGCGAGAGGAGATGTGAAACGTTTAATTGTCGGTGATTACAGTGACGATGTGTGCATAGCGGATTAGGGGATATTTCAATGGCCTAGTTTCGGAGACGATTATTATATTGGCGAGAAGTCGGAAAGAATCAAGTTATGAAGAAAATTCATCCCGATTTCTAAAATCTATATATACATATGAATTTCTTTATTTTTCATAAATTCAAAATTCCGCTCTGTAAGAGCCACGCGTGTCCTATTAGTTTCGATCAATCAAAATATTAAAAGACAAAAAGTTATGCGACTAATGAAAATTAATGTTCAACATGCATAATGCATTAGTTTAAACGATCTTAAAGTATACTTATTTGAACGTGCCAATAAAAAAAAATCACGTAAATTAATTTTTTTTTCACGCTTTTCCCGACTACACACATTACGTGCGCAACGCATCGATTCAACCTGAGTAAATATTCGCGCTCCGAGATAATATTATTAGATATGCAATTTCCCCGCGCACTTCTCAATTAAACTCCTCTATACCTCCGTTACATAAGCACATTTTCCTACATTACCCAAGGAGAAAAAAGAAGCGCAGCGCGCGCGAAACTCGGAGATTCTCCAATTACATAAACCGTATAATAATACAGGAAGCAGCAGCCTTCTAAATTAATCCTGTGTATACACACACGTATACCTACACGAAACTAAACCTCATCATCGTCGTTGCGCATTTTCGATTTATATCGATAACAATTCACGAACGCGAACTCGGCTGTATAGAAAGTACAGCAACGTCGAGGACGTCGCCCCACGAGTGTGTGCCTGCTTTAACTAGGCAAACAAAAAGCTTTCTCTCTTTCTCGCACGCTCGTGAAAGCAAAAATTCAATTTGCCATCTGGCTTTGTTTCTCCACGCGGCTATATCATCGACATCGCACGAAGCGATTGCAAAAATCCCGATGGAAGCTGCGTCGTCGCCTGAAAACCTCGATAAAAGTAAGCGGGCGACTGTCGCAACGTGCAGCTTTTCTCCTTGACACTCCTTCGGCCCACGCTATATACGTGCTCCTCAGATTTTCTCGGCGGTTTTATGTTGGAAAGACGCTCATTACAATATTTATCGGCAGCATTGTGCGGCAAGTTTTGTGGAGACAGTGAAATTAAATTTTGCGCAATACAGTATAGGTTTCTTTGATTTTTTGATAAGAAAACATTGCGACGACTTCTTTTCTTTTTTCTTTCTTTTTTGATGCAGCTTTGAAACTCGCGCAATTAAATTTCTCTTTGGAGATAAAACGTAGTAGACTATAATTTTAGGAAGGGTTTTTAGATACGGCAGACTTTAGATTATATCAAGTGGTATGATACAATCGGAATTGGACACCTCTGGTTACAATAATAATTTTTCAACGTAACACGTTGTCAAACGTAAATCTTTTTTTTTTTTTATTTTATTTGGTTCGAAAGTTTTATTTTAGAATGCTGACGCTGTAGGATTTGAGTAACAAAAGTACAAGGAAAGAAATCTTTTTTTTTATATTTTATCTTATCTAATCTTTGAAACCTCGATATTTTCCTTTGGTTCTTGTTGGATGTTACGTTACGTATACCACGTAAATGACTCGTTTTATGTTCCTTGACATTGAACTTGTAATAGATACTGAATAAACGCTATACAGAACGTATGTCGTATTACAAGTTCTTCCTGGTGCTATTTTAAATTCACTTATACCTACTAGATTCATTCAACTGTATATTGTATATATGCGATAATCAATGTCTGTTGTTGTTTCAGATATTTCAAGCCATTTTAATCATTCACTCTTACCAATGTCAAACCTAAACCATACACCATCGCCTCTATCGCACCACCAACAACTGACCTTCCCCACTCTCATCAAACACCTTTGCAACAATAGAATGCACCGAGTTCGAACCCAGCCTTGCGGAAAGGACATACAGGTATACCACATCACTCGAGTTCCGCGAGAGGCGCGAGAAATCGGAAATGGCACTTCGCATAAATAAACCACGCGGGGCCCACTTTTGCGGAAGCGAGCCGCGCTTACTTTCCAATGCATCGCAGAGCAGCGGGGTCAGCGGAGATGAGGCGTCCGCTACCGCCCGATAAAAGCCGCCCGTGATGATAATGAGATATTTTTCTTTTTTTTTTCATGAGAGGATTGTTGCTGTGCGCTTCGGTTTCGAATTTCATCGATGTAGAAAGTGTTTAAATGCATAGGCAAGTGGAGAAAATTCGCGCGGCGTGGAATTTATATCGTGAAAATTTTCGCGCGCGCCTGCGGTTGATATATATATGCGGTATATATAGTGGTGGGTAGCGTGAAGTGTAGGTATGTAGAAATCGAATGGAGGGTGAAGCAGCTGTGAAGATCGGTAGGTTGGGTATGATCGTGATAATGACGGTGCGAGAATGTTTATGTGTGTGTACACTTGTTGACGTAACCTTTTGTAGATAAAAAAAAAATGTCGCATATTGCCGATGTTTATGTTGAATAGTCATCCTTTATTTTGATACTCTCTATGCAATTATTCTATACAATTGTACGATTGAAAATCTACGATTAGTAGCTCAATTTCTAAAGATAGAAGTCATAAATAAATCAAACTCACCTTGAATTCATTCTCCTAATATCAACTATATATGTCTTTGAAATTTCTCTCTCGAGGATTAATTTTTTATGCAAAATACGACTTGTCGGTATCTCAAGATCTTTAGAACCTTGAATTTATCGGACACTCGCAATAATTACTTTTGTAACCTTTACACTAGTATACGATACTTGTAATATAAAAGAAATTGTTGAATACATGCTGAATAAGTGAAGTCGATCTTCATACTTTATTCAACGATCATTTTTCTTGAATTTATCGACCTTTGTCTATACGGCGCGATTGACTTCCTGACCTAATAGGCGACCTTTCAACGCCCGAAAAAAAGCCCTCCACAGAAAATTTCTTCCCACATACATATACTAAAACCTTTACACTTACCGGATATCAAAACGACCGCTTCACTCTATTACTCGCACCATATGCGCGGCGCATTGATTCCAAAAGTAGGATATTCCGTGTCAGTTAACAAAACGATTTTTCCGAACTCCATTACCCACCAACCGCAATATACCTACCTACTTCATTAAAAGAAAAAAGAAAGAAAAAAATTCATTCACACTGCTCGATCATACGTGCGAGGCATAAATCTCAATTACGAAAGGCACGCGACGGCGCATCGATGAGTGGGTGCGATTAAAAGGAGAGGATGAAAAAAAATGTCATTCTCTTCGGAGGTTGCGTAAAGCGCCGGCGATATTGTAAGATCCGAGAGAGACGCGCGCGCGCGCGCGTAATAAAAGCGTGTGGGTGCGCGAGCAATGACTTAAGTATGCTTTTCATCTCCGCATTGTCGATATATAGCGCGCGGGGAAATCGACGATTTTATCGGGACGAGAGACATAAGTGATGGATGGTCGGAGGTGCAGTGTGATTGTATGTAACTGGATGTGGAATTGGGACTTTTTTGTACGGGTGATTTGTAGGCGGGACTCGGGTTTCTAATCGCGATGGTCGCTGTTTTGTTTATTTTTGTGAGATGGTGAAAGAAAAGTTTATAGAATAATAGAGGTGGTTTCTTTGGAGGAGTGTTATTAGTAACCGTATATATTTTTTTGTAGCTTTAGTTATTGCGATGTCATTAAAGAATGATATATTTCTAATATGACGAGAAATATTGTAACTTTTAACGCAGTCGCGCCGGGAAATTGAATTCAGCGAGCGTGTCTTACCTTTTACGAAAGGACATACGTGAATTCTTTGATTCTTATCTGAAATTCCAAGTTTGATTTAAAAATTGCAAAAATGCCATTCATCATCAGCAGCAGCATCAGAAGAAGATGCATATTACAATTTCTCCTCGATACACTTACAACCAAGCAGTTGCGACAAAATTCCCTCGCCATATTACGCTCCCGCGCGACAATCCATCTTCATGCATGAATGCGTAAAGGGAAATCCTCGTCCCATCTTCGAAGTCGATCAGATACGCGAAAAAGGATAAGGCGCATTTTATATAATGCGCAAGATCTCGAGGCTTGTTTAATTCTCGCGCGCGTGATGCATAAATATTATATACACAACGGTGTTTCACGTTGGCCATCATCCTGCCTTTTTTGCAAATCAATTTTTTCTTTCTTTCTCGACGGGCACGCGCTCAAAAGATCTTTAGAAAGTGTGCGTATACGAAAACGTGTTAACAGGTTTTCCATACGTTGCAGGCAGGCGAGGTATTTGCGCTTTGCGTGTCGAAAATTTCTGTATACGCTATTTAGATGGTAATAAAAATTGTTTGACCTTTTTTGGTTTTTAAATATACAGCGGCGGGAGGCGGCTCGTAAAATTGGGAATTTTTTCGGACATTTTTATTGTTTGTCAATAATTACTTTAAGCTACATAGCAGAGGATTCACGCGTTGGGATGTGTATGAGTAACCGTGTACCTGACTTTTACAGAATAGTTGTAAAGAGAACTAAAGAGAGATTAATTACCAGTTAAATGTAATTATTCGTTTTCTTTTTATAACGAAATCACAAAATTTTTTATTAACTTCAAAGTAAAATACACCTCCAATAACTATACTATAATTCAGAAAAATGTTCTACTAGTGAAAACTCATAAACAGCCTATATAACTTCAACCTAATCACACATAATTTATCCCGAAATATGAAAGGCATTTTCCCTAATTTAAGAATCTCAATATATGAAAGTGAATCTCTCTCAATCAACGGCAAATTAGTCAAATATCTCGAAGGAAAAATTCATGCCTCTGATTATCTCATAAACCCTGAAAAGTGAATTTATCATCCCAATCAAAACTCTCCCCATAAAAATGCACACCGTACCAACTCATAAATTCCCCAGCCGACATGATTCCTCAGCTCAACCCACGAGCTTTGTCATCGACCTCTTCGGCACACTAAACCCCCCCATAAACCGAGCAATTTTCCCAACGACGTCCCTCCCTATCAATCAGAATATAAACTTTTATTACGATACGCCTTTGGTCGCTTGCGGCCTCTCTTCTAACCGCGAGCGCGCAACTCGTATATATAAACCGACTGACCCACATAGCGCGCGTGCTCTCCTTCCCGCGCGCGCGCGAGAAAGAGAAAGAGCACCGCCGGCGAGAGACTACTTTCACTCGTGTCAATGAACACGAACGCGAATCGCCTCGATATAAAAATGCGCGCGCGCTCTTGGTATATATCCTACTACTACTATATACATTATAGACCTCTCCTCTATTCTTCTTTTCGCGCTATATATAACTTTCGCGTTTTCGGCCGGTTCTCACGGCAGCCTTATCGCGCTGCTGCTTTTTTTGTCGCGCGGGATTATGTGCCGCGGCGCGTGTATCCCGCCACGTGAAAGTGTTTTCTAATGATTCATCGAGGTAGCGGCGGAGGCTGCGTGTGTCGAAGCGGCTCGTTAAGTTTGATAGATTCGTCGGACGTGTGTATGGTGGCTGCTTTATACGAGGCTCATTAATCACCGGGCACGTTAATTTGTAAAAATCTGGGGGAGGTGGCGTATATAGGTTCGACGGTGGCTTTATATATATGTCGGGCAGGTGATAAGCGCGGTGTTAGTTTGTGAGCGACGTTGGTACATGGATTTGTCAGCAGGAGGGACTAATCGGATCGAGTCGCGTCGAGGATGTTTCCGAATCAATCGAATCGATAGATAATTCCTATATCGCTGATCAATTAATGTTTAACATATTTTTTTTTACGGTGTATGACATACACACCGTTTCTGAAAAATGTTATTTGTATAATTTTTTTGAGAGTGAAAGAATAAGTAATAACGTTATTATGAAAATTCGAATCGGATGGATGTAGTTTAAGGATGAGGGTTTTTATTTATAGATAGATGAATGAAATATATTTTATTTGGTAATAAAAATATACAAAAATACTATTACGTATATATGTATTTGGTTTATTCTTATGAGTGTATACCTTAACGGTTAAATTCCTTTTTTGGAAATTGACAATGTCTGACTCACGCGTGACATACTAAGACTTTTACAACTATTTGTACTTTTTCGATACTTTGACAAAAACTTTTTTGGTGTCAAACGAAGTTTCACCCATCATAGCTGCTGAAGTATAATTATTACATTGATTTCCTACGCTCGAATCAATCATAGCAAGTATCATAAATATATCAAAATGGACGTGTGCGTGTGTGCAATTTATAATTATACCATAAGAATTTCTCTCTGGCGGTTCTTGAAGCACACCTGCAATGCACATCATATATACGCTTACAATAATTCATCGTCGAGCCGGTGAACACATTCAAATTTTCGGCAATAAAATTATGAATTTTTGGCCGTAAATGAAGCAACTAATATACAATAAAACTCTGATTCGCGCGCGCGCTTGCCGTGATTTACGATTTAATTAAAGGAAAATAAAATGAAAACGCTTCTTAACGAGTGTGTATACACTCTCGGAAATTGCGAGCAGGCGCGCACGCTCGCTTTGCATTAAATCAATTACACTCCGGGACAATTTACAAACGAGAAAAGTGCTCTACTTTTTGCCCGCGTGCACAGGCCGTCGTCTAAGTGCCGTCATAAAAGCCGCACGTCAATATGTCACAATTTCCCAGTTTTGCCGCTTCGAAAATCCTGTCCAGCTCTTTCTTTCTCACGGCCGATTCCGGCGTCCTGGAAAAAGAAGGCGAATCATTACCTTTAACGACCCTGACGAATTTTAGATATACACCAATTTGTCGTAAAAACGATTTTACGCGCACACGCGCGCGTAAGATGTATTATATATATGTAGAGTTCGTGTTAACCCGCAGTGCGCATGAGAACGAGGTTCTCCGGATGAAAAGAAATTTGTATTGTTTTAAAAAAAAAAGGACAGTGTTTTGGTTACAATGGACTTTTACTTCTTGAAAGAGAAATTAATGCATTGACAGCATTGTCACAGATGTAAATCATATTATTAATTTTTTTTTTTTAAATATTTTATTTATAAGTACTAAATGTAAAAATCTACATTTAAATGATATTAATACACTCAAAGATAACTAGAATTACGAAATCAAGTCATTATTTTACTAGACCATTTGCCGTGAAAATAAAATTACGCGCCCGTTTTAGAATATAATGTACCCGACGACATCATTAGAGTATAAAAAAGCCTTAATTTAAAAGAAAAAGTATATAACCCCTTATTAGCCAGCAATTAGGAAAGTTGTAAATAAGCCTATTGAAAATCAACATCTGACCAGACACATCCAACTAATGTCGCGTCTACTCTCATTATAACATGCATGAAAGTCAACTACTTTATTTAAATTAAACTTTTCGCTCTAAACTTTACAAGGCCGCATATATATACCCTTATCACCGAAAACCAATGAAAACAATATAACACGACCCTCATACCTCTCAGCGGCATACACTAGCATCTCCTTGAGCAGCTCAGCGCCGTCCTCGCCGGCAGCAACGAGGAGCCTGCATATAGAGCGTTCCTCGCAAGTCCCAGTGTCAAGTGCGAGCCGCGTGCGCTTGTGCTCGGCCGACAGGTCGTTCACCCGCAATTTCGAAAGGACGATGTTTGGGTCGCCGCTTGCGCCCGTACCGCCAGCCCTGCAATATGTATGTATGTATATATAGAAACGTTCGCTTTCTTTCATTGTCGCGCGTGCGTGAACGTGCGAGGCAGGAAGAGACAAGGCGGTGGTCGCCTTTTTTAATTGACTTTCGATTTTCTTTTTGCTTTTTGGCGAGCCCGCGCTCTCGGAAAGAGAGAGTGGAGATAGGTAGTTTTAGACTTTTTTATCTAGCAGGAGGAAGCTACGTGGCCAGTGTGGAATGCAGAAGTAGTTGACGAAATTTTATATGCTAATTGAGGAATTTCTTATATATTTGGCGTAGAAGATTGACAGTTGCTGGTAATGCGGTTTGGACGAGGAAATTATAAGTTTACGATATTGTTTTTATTATAGGTGTATTTCGCTTTATGAGATATTTTGGCTCGGAGATTCTATAGGGAGATTGTTATGTATATAAAAAAAAAGTTATTTCAGGAATAAGAATATTAATTTGCTCGATTTCCTGTTTCTAAGTAATAAAATCGTCCGTTTTAAATGTAAAACATTCTTGGGTGTAGGTAAAAAAGAAACAGACTTCCGCGATGATTCATTCGATAAAATATTTACTGCGCCCCGATAACTTTTATAAGGCGGACCGTAAACCTACATAATTATAATTATAATTTTCATTGACAAATGTTTATACTCTACATCTTACACAAATTTACTCTCTTGGTATCTAACAGAAAAAAGTATATATGTTTGAAGAGAAATGGCGGCACGATAATTATACTCTCAACGACATAGTATACAATTCTCATTAAAGTAAGAGTATCCATCTTGCTCTTAAACGTATTTTAATTGAACGTATATAATTACGCGCCGAAGGCGATAACAATCCGCTGGAAAAAAGGCGAAATTTCAAAAATGCGTGTAAAAAGTCCAATAGGCAGCAGCGACTCCACTTCTAGAAAACTACTAGGCGCTGATTGCCGCGGCCGTCTTCTCGTAGCATCAGCACACTTTCACATCCTCCGCGGAGGATATACCGAAGGCGCCGCGTGGTGAAACCTATCTTACCAACGGGCAGTAAATTACAACCGAATTGAAAACTTCCTCTTTTCACGCCTCCATCAGTACAGCGCGAACGTCAATCATATACATCGCGATATACACGTCGAACGACTTTCGCTCGCGTGAAGCTCCTTTTTTTTCTGCTCGAGAATAATTCGAATGAAGAAGGTGTGTAATAAATGTATATTATACGTACGCGTTTGTATTAGCAGAGATGACCTTTGGCGATAGCAGAGCAATGAGGAGGCCGATGGGCAGGAACGCGCCGATGAGGTGGAGTATCTTTTTCCACGGTGAAATGCTGCAATTAATTTAAAGTGCGCGTATACATACGCGTGAGTACTTTTTTTCGTAGAAATATATGTATATTGTACGCGAGGAGGGAAAAGTAACGTTTGCGATGGCGCGTCGAGATTTTTAAGCTTTTACATTTCGTTGTATATTATAATAATACTGGTTTAATAAAATAACCACTGGTATTGAGCTTTATCGTGGAAGAGATATCGCTCGACTGTTACTTTTTCTGCGTAAAGCAATCAGTGCAACAACATAATAAGCTAATTAATGGTACATTGTAATCGCTCGATACTTTCGAAAAAATAATTAATTAAAAGATCGTCATTAAAACTGACCATTTTTTTCACACACCCCATCGCAAACAAATAAAAACCAAAAAATGTCCGCCTCGTGCACACACACACACATCACACACCTTTTATGATGATGATGGTGATCGTAAAAAACCGGGTACTGATACGGATCCTCGTGTTCTACTGGCAGTTGTTCCATCGGTGGCTCCGTGTGCTCGTAGACCTGCGGCTGGTGCTGATAGTACTGAGGGTAGGGAATCTTCCGAGTCCTAATGGTCTCGTGGGTGGTGACGTAAACCACAGTCTTGGGCTTTGATAGCGCGTCGACGTTGGTCGTTTGAAACGAGACTGGATGGACGTTTATTATCGTCTCCGGTTTGATCGCGTTCTCGTCGTGGTAGCCGTCGTACTGGCCCGCGTGGTACTGCGTGTACTGGTTGTTGTCGTTCTGAAAAGAAGATTGAATTTTTGTATAACCCTTACAGGCATTTTATAAATAATGAAATGGTTTTTTAGGGCTGCACGAGAGCAAGACTGTCTCGCTCTTGTAAATTCTCGAAAATTTCTCTATTGTCTTGGTCTTTTCAGTCAATATGAAAAGTATTATTGTCTTGTCTTGAAATTCTTGTTCATATTGAATTTACGCAGACATGTAACAGTAAGCAAGTCGATTATTTAAAAAAGTCTGAAACCAAATAATAGCCTGGGAATGCGAGGTTCGCGTAGAATAGAAAGGCACACAGACGTGAAATAGTAAGTTTTTTAAAAATTGACTCGATCACTGTCGCACA
>UXGD01001519.1:0-34014 GCA_900474315.1 Torymus auratus
ATTTTATCAAAAGTGTATAAAACTGAACACGGGAAAAAACCATAATCAGAGGACAATGCCCGAGAATTATTTCGCCAATCACTCGGATTATCCAACTATTATGAACCTACTATCTTTCAAGCAACGAATTCGCTGCCGAAATAATAGGGCTGATTACGTTTGTATAACTTTGAGACACTTTGCTTCAACTATAAAAGATGTAGCAAGATTATAGTGGAGATGAAATAAATATTCCTTTTTTAAAATTAGTAGAACATCGCATCTGCAAGATTAATCTTGATATTGTATTGTCTTGCCTGAATATTGGAAACAATAATCGATACAATATTTATATACCGTTTTCGATACAACATCAAGATTGTGGTGTCAAAAATGTAAATACTCTTGTCTTGTCTTGAAAATAACAACATTTTCTAATAACGAGACTAACCATATAATAATGAGATGTTAGAGTGATAAAAGTTGGCGCGATAGTAGACGACGCGCTCCTATATCCCCTCGAGCCGGCTTACTTAGGTATGTGAGGCTATAGGGACAGGGTTCGCCGCCTAGCGGTGGCGCATTAACTGAATTGGTGGGCAGTATATATATGGCGGGAAAAATTTAATTTCAAATTTGGCATTTATTTATACTTGTACCGAAAATTTTTTCTTTTTTTATTTAAAATTCAGTAATATTTGTAACTTAAAAGTTTCTTAAGTTTAAGGACATTTTTAACACTGAATCATTTAAAAAGGTCTAAGTCTGGGTGCCTTCCTCTTGTACGTGGACCTATTATTTTTTATAAACAACCGACTCGATTTTTGTCACATGTCTGCGGTAACTTCACTATGATCAAGAATTTCAAGACAAGACAATAATACTTTTCATAATTGACTGAAAAGACCAAGACAAGAGAAAAATTTTCAAGAATTTACAAGAGCAAGACAATAATTACAGAAATATTGTATTGTCTCGCTCTCGCGCAGCCCTAACCCGGTATCGAACTCGTCGTTACATCACCTCGGCATGGCAAACCCAGAAGACCGATATTTCAGCAACTCAGCGAAACTATCACTTTATTATATCCCCCCGCGCAAGAATATAAACTCATCGCGCCTTTCACCGCGCGGCACGAGTCTTTGTCGAGGCGCGCGACAATCGAAGTCGAATTGCACTTATGTATATGCGCTCGGGGGGGTTATGGCGCGAAGACGCGATGTATATTTATGGCGCGATTTTCCCTCGAATCGATAGCAGATCGCGAGGATAATATACGGCTTTTATGGGTATTTTGAAATGAGGTGTTCGAGGTTTGATTACGCCTTGGGCAATAAAAAAGATAAAAGATGAGCCGCAGGAGCAAGTCTGTGGATCAATAGGCTGAGCGGTTACCTATATAGGTGTAGCTTTTGTTCGCCACGCTCCCGTAAACCCGTTTTCTTTTTCTTTTTTCTTTCTTTTCAACAAATCCATATTATCAATCGCGTCGCTTTGACTTGTAAAAATTCATTAACAAGTATTACACACCGCGCCGACATATACATATATCCAAACCGCGCGCGGGCTGACTATAACGCAGCTCGCCACGGCCGATTTTCGTCCGTTCTCCGCACGCTATATTAATTACATCGCGAGCGCGCGTACACGTCGATGCACTTTCCCGCTCTCTCCCTCCCTCTCGCTCCGCATGAATAATTCAACCGTGCACGCGCGCGCTCGCTCACCGCCGTTATACATATGTAATGCTCTCTCGCTTTAATTTTGCAAATTTATTCGCCCGGGAAAAAGCCCGCGCTCGTGCGTGTACGAAAAGTCGCGTTGCGCAAGTATGGAGCAGGGGCCAATTTTTTAATGCAATTCTGCGGTTTTTCAACGTGCTGGCCGGAAGGCTGTAAGAAGGTTTTCGAGCAGTATTATGTATTACATGTACAAAAGATTATAATAATTCACAGAATTGCGTTCCACAAACATGAGAAAAATAATTTCTTCTTCCCACCTAAAAGCTCGTTACCGCAACCCATCCGTCAAGATCAATCCCACAAACATAGCCTCCATAATGATTCAACTCGAAACTTCCGGCCACACGCGTGTATACATAATGCCTCCATCACAGCGGCGCACGCCTCGCGTACTATACGGAAATCCTCGCGCATAATTAAACGCGCGCGCGGCGGCGGAAAATAAGAATATATCCATGCAGGCGCGAGTGACGGGCCGCGGAATTAACACCTTCGACCGCTGCGGCTCTCTCCATCGTCACTGCAGAGGGAGAAGATAATTGCGCACCGCCACCTTTTCTCATTACGCCCGTTCAATTTCATCGCGCGGCACACGCGTAAGTTATCCCCTTATGATTGCCCGAGCTCTACGCGCTTATGAATAATAACGATTGCGGCGCGGCTATGGTAACGCCAGGCGAATTTATGCGACGCGCCAGCGCGGCGACGACGAGGTTTTAGATATAGGCTCGAGGAATTTCGTACGGGGGGAAGTGGAATTTTTCCATCGACTATACTTTTTGTTAAATTTCAAATTGCGCCGCCGCTGCGCCGGATATAACGCAGTTTGTCATATACCGATTAATCCGCTGACTGGTATAATATATACAACGTTTCTTCTTTTTAATATAACTAAATATATATATAATGAGAATTTATTCGTTTTGCAGCCCTGTGCGAGCTGGAAATCGACCAATCCAACATCATCCTTGACATCGAGGAGAGCCGAGGCGACTGTAAGTATATACATCACACATCAAAAGCTAAAAACTCCGCGTCCAACTGTTCTCTCGAAGGTGAAAAAAAAAGAAAATGAAAGACAACGCCATCGACACAAACACGCAGTTTCGCGCCAAACTTTTCCTCCCCCCTAGTTTCCATCCCAAAAAACTTCCATCCGCACGGCGTCCACGAAAAGTTAGACGAGAGGGAAACTCGCTCCCTTTCACTCCGGACATGCATAATGCATGGCACGCGCGTCTTTGTTCGTTCTCTCTCTTTCTCTTGCGACTCTATTTCACGAGAGGGGGTGGACGAGTGTATATTATAACCATTGTTCTCACGTATGTATGTAGGTATCGAATTGATGCATCGCGCTGCGGATACAATAAAGTAGTAAAGAACACGTTTATATATTGAATCGTTTTGCGCGAGAGGTATATGCAGGTGGAAATCGAATAAAAGTCGAGTAATGCTAAATACCGAGGGCGAATTGCTGTGTCGTGCGGTATTACATAATGGACGAACCACATCAAATGTTCGCAGTTCCAAAAGTATATTACACTCATCTAATCGAGGAAAATGAAAGAAGAAAACCATGACACATGCAGCCACCTCTTCATTCTTCGCGACATTCCAGGAGCAGACAGACATGCGCGCGCAACGGTTTCCGCGTAATCGTCGGATTTATTGCGGCCGCGTATAGTAATGCCCTTCTCGCGTATAAACCAAGCCCCAACGTCCTTTTTCCCGCGTGCAGGTTTTTTTTTTCTAATTTCACGCCGCTCTCTTCTTTCGCGCATTTTCCGCGCGCGTCGTCCACCTGTCCCCTTTCCCTCCCTGTGTCTTTGTGTCGTTCCGCGGATGCCTCCGCGTTGTCGTGTTAGCCGGTATGTAACGGTTGGGACACGCTGCTGCTACGAGGTATAGTACCGCTACGGAGTTTTGCGAATGGATTCTTTGGATTTTTTAGGAGCTGTTTTGAGCGGCTCTCTGTTGTTGTGGCTTGACGGGATGCTGATGCTTTTTATTACTTGTTCAGGTGGTTTAAGAGGAAATAATATTTTTTTTAGTAACTTTTGTAGTGATAGGTTCTTTGATCAATGAGTCGATCCGTTTGCTGCATATGATGAAGTAATTGTTTTCCTTACGTAATTTTTCGCCGTGTATACATATAGATGAGTTAAGGCAAGAAATTTTTTAAGTCGTTAAACTTTCAAAAAATTTTGCCATTATTCTCTCGTTGTAAAAAGTGTTTCGATATCAAATTATGTCACAATGAATCGCTAAAAGTAGAAAAACATAAAGAAAAACAGAGGAAAGAATCGATATGAATATATAGTTCGATAAAACTCAAATGTCAACTGTACAAAACGATATAAAAATAATTTCAGTCAATCCCAATACTTTACTCGACACATACCCTTACACTCATCCAATTTCCGCAGCGATCGATCAAGAGACAGTTCCCGCCGAACTCCCAGTGACCGGCGACCCTCGCAATGAGACAATCCTGGAGCTCACGGCAACCGGCCGCCAGCCGCTCTTCACCCTCGACGGCAAACGACTAAGGTTGATACGACCACTCGACCGGGACGAAGAGAACCTCTCCCACGTCGTCTTTCAGGTAAGAGCTACTCTTGTGTACATTTATCGCGTTAAGAGTATTTAGCGCGTGCGGAACGACCGGGGCTGACAGTTTGCTTGCGTTACAGCTGAGCTGCACGGTGAGGGCGACGAACAGCAACCGCAAGATCCCAGTTATCGTGAGGGTCTCCGACGTCAACGACAACGCGCCCAGGTTCATCAACACGCCCTACGAGACGACCGTGCCCGAGGTAAGTTGTAATGAGATTTTCCCTTGCGCTGTATTAGCTTGAACGGAATAGTTTGATGGGTTGGATATCATATTTGTGACTAAAGAACTTCATAGCTTATAAGAAAATAAATTCAGTATATTCAAATAGTATATCGATGTCTGAATGATTTTACAATATGTATTCTAGTCGCTAAAATTGTTTTTGTTAAACACTGCAGATTCATCAGACGTCAAAAATACAAAGGATAAGATTACTGCAGCTATTAATATTGATGAGATCCCGAATGAATAGGTTTCAGATCCATACGTATTAATAACCTGATATTGATTAATACTTCACCATACAATATAATTGATTAGGCATTTTAAGATTTTTATTTAATTTGTCTACGATAAAGATAACAATTATTTATAACTTTCCAACTTAACGTTTAAATACAATTGTTTGGCTTGAGAAACAAAATTGGGGTTTGCATAATTAGCGACAAAATATATGAAGTAGCTACTGCAGCTTTAGAAACGACTGCGATTCGAATCAATATTGCTATAGCACTAATCCGCTTTACCTTCTTTCGGGTACACCTTACGATAGTTTCGCAATCGTTGAAAGATTTTTGCGATTGTTAGGCCGGGCGATTATAGGTCAGAGGAAACTGACCGTGCGCAATACATATGCACTGATTATTTCTTTTTTTTTATCGAAAAAAAAGAGTATAGCGAACGTTTTAGTATCTTGTAAGCTTTCATGTGATTTACGAGCGACTAGCTTTTTTTCAGCAAAAAAGGCTACATTTGTTCAATCAATACAGTCATATCTATCTACTTCGTCATAAAGAACCTTTTCACTGACATCTCTTTCATTTATTCATGTACTATAATTTAGGAGGTAAACAGAATCAGATTGAAATGACATTTATGGCTTGCTTTGGTGCGGAAATCAAATGCCACCACTCATTATTTCTATTAATAGGATATTGATTTAATGATAATTGAACTATACACTCTGATATCAAATATGGCCAACCCGTTAATAGAATCCATCATCGAGTTATTAATAGAGACTCACGAATCATTAATAATTCGCTTTGAACTGACCACATAAAAATAATAATTATAATTAACCTTTTAATCACCAGTTGACTCCGGTGGGCTCGACGATCTTCAAAAACGTCGTGGCGACGGACGCGGACGCAGGTGTTAACGGCCTCATCGAGTATTCAATCGCACCCGGCGATGGTAGGGGCCTCGGCAACAGCGACGGCGTCGGACGCGACCGCGTCACCACCGCCGATGGCTACGGATACTTTAGCATCAACCTGCCTCATCAGGGCCAGGTGACGGTCAACCGGACCCTGGATTTCGAAAGGACGCAGCGGTACCTGGTGACCATCCTCGCGTCCGTAAGTAACTGCTAACATTTTTTGGATGGGGTTCATTGAGAGATGAATAAATTTGCATTTTATTATTCATTTTTTAATAATGTGTATATACAGTGATATTAAATACATAAAGACACGTAAGCCATTCTAAAAGGGTGGATTTATTTGATTGAAGAAAATCATCGCAAAAATTTCAACTTTTTCAAACAATAGTACATTAACTCTGTTAAAAACATGGTGACTGCACCTGCATACCCAAAAGCCAAAATAGTCACCATTTGTATAATCAATAACTTGTCGTTTTTGTTCTCCCAAAAATTTTTATCTTCTAACGGATTGTTCTTTTTAAATGTTTTTTGAGGATTTAGGTAATTAAATACACCTGCCTCCATCAACTTTCTCGTAATTTGATTAAACTTGTCTACGTAAGGAGAAGCTTGCTCAAACACAAGATTTTTTCCATTAAATGAGAATGCTAACTCGGTTTCTCTGATCTTGTGGTTGTATTTCTGCATGTACATCAGTCCTTTGGAATGAAAAACAAAGCAAATAACTTTATTTCCCTCTTGGATATACCTATGAAAAAAGAGCATTACTTTATTAAATAACCTGTTATAAGATATCTTAATGATTGAGAAATTAAAAATTCTATAAGACATATATGTCATCTAATTGAATAATACCTAATGCATTTTCGTGTCGGATCTATGTGACTTCTAGATTTCAGGATTTCGAGTGACTTATCTTCTGGGTCATTGAATACCCAGTTATAGTTTCCATCACTGACGTGTGGTATCAAATTTGCCTTAACAATATCATCAAAACTAGACAAACGTATAGGTATTTCGGTCAGATGAGACTCAGTAAATTTCGCATAAATTTCTTCACAAAAAGTCATTGACAAAATCGCAACGCAAATAAACATTATTTTGTCAGCTATTCTCTCTGGTTGGTTAACTCCCGGTGTGCCGAAAAAAAGTTGAACAATCGAGAAGGGATTTGTCATTAGTCTTGTAATTCCTAGATGATCAGTGACAAGAAGTGCAGATAGTATAATAAAAATACCGACAAATAGGTAAACTAGAATTTTAAATGGCAATGTGATTTTCCTCAAAGATAATGAGTTTAAAGTCAATGCGGAAAAATGGTCAAATACGAAAACAATTCCACGCGCGACTTTTTTATTGTCCAAAGTCAAAGGATGAGCAGCGAACAATGTAAATGGTAAAAGATTCAACTGTCCATCCTCTAAATCTTCGACTGCGCGTTTCAGAGCAGTGTAGCCAGATTTATAGTCTATAATAACTGGTTCAAAATTTAAAATCTTACCTAAATTTTTAACAACAGTGTATTCAATTCCAATATATGAATTATTTTTTCGTGTCATATAAGGTTGCGAGTCAATATAAGGTAATTTGAGTTTGTATCCATTCATATTATTCATCTTATTAGGAAAGATATTGACTAGAGATGTGTATGTTTCTGTTGCATACATAACAGTAAACGGGTTGTAATTGAATATCTTGATAACATTCTTCGGATCAATGTTGATAATGGAAAAATCCAAAAACTTATTGGACCAGGCATGTAGCAGAATTGACTGAATCAATTTTTTCGGTGTTGAACTATTCAAAAGTATCATCAAATACCTCGGACGAGTACCCGATGGTGATAATCGAGCAATAAAGTTCAGACTGTCCTTAATATCTTCTATAAGCCTATATTCATTCATTGAGAATCTCTGGAGTATGATGCCAATAGTTGTACTTCTAGAGATAAATGACGAGAATTCGAAGTTAATTTTTGCCAAGTCGATAACAACAATTGGTAACTCAGTTAGCAATGCTTCAAAGATCAAATCTTCTTCCGGGGCTCCGATATTCGAATTATTTCTGAAGATGACTAATTGGTACGTCACCCACTCCATCTTCAATTGTCTAATCAAAGTGTCTATCCATTTATCGTCACTAGCGTTACTCATAATGTCTTTATTAATTAATATCACCAAACAAAGCAAAAGAAGCATTTTATTTTATTTTTCAAAAACAAAGTTAGAGTACGTTACACATACGAATGTCGAAAACACTATTTTCTATACAAATTTAGACGGAGTTTCAAGAGCTGGAAGGCTCGACTTGTATTTGGATTCAGCTGAAACTCGATGGGTTTGACGCAACTGATGTATCGTCAGAAATTCGAGTGTTTGTACGTCACGCCCCGCGCTTGGTACACGCGTCAAATTAGCGCGAGCAAATGTGTGACTCGGAGGGAAACATCGCTTTTATCCGAATCGATAATCCGCAACTGTAAAATGTTTTTACGTGAGTTTGGCTTACCAGGTTTGTGTAAATACACAGCGAGTATCGCGCAGGAATAATTAAAACTTGAAAATAGTAGAGCTGTTTAGTTCGTCGAAGCTTTCCAGTCAACTGAGGATTTAAAAATAAAAAAAAAAATAAAACCTGATTTTACTTAGCAGTTACTTTTATTTATGTTTTTATGGTTTTGTTCGCTGCCATAGCATTATATTCACATTGGTTGGAGGAATATCTACGTCAAGGATATTTATTTTTAGTGTTTATTACGCTGCACTAAGCAACAAACTGAGTAAAAAGTATAAACATTTGGAAAATCAAACATGAAAATGCTGCGTAAGATACGGTAAAAATTTTTAGTATCAAAAAATTATTTACTAATCATATTTAACATCGGATTCTTTTTAGACAAACAACGACAATGTCTCTTTATTTCACGTCGCTTTCTTCTCATCTCGGCCCAAAAAATAAAAAGGAGCTGATAAACTGAAATACCGCAACACTTGATATTTCTGTTACTTTACCAAACAGAGTTTTAAAAAACTTTTGAAGACGCGGCCTACCCTCGAATCTATCGATTCACGGGCTAATTAAATGGCAACTCATACAGCCGCCGTCGATACGCTTCTCGTAGTGGATTTTGAGTAACGGTCGAGTTTTCCATTTGGAGGGTAGTAAAGTGTGGCCTTTTATATTGGTTTCTGCGTGCCCCGAAGTCGTAGATTGGAAAGCTGGGTATTGGAAATCGTTAGGGCCTCCGCGGCGGCGGCTGTCGTGAGTGTTTATCCGCGCGCGGGAAAAAAAAACACACATATACTTTTTCATACACGCAGTATTTAATTAAAGTTTATATCCCCGCGACGTTTTATTTCTCGAATCACGTTATTAAAGCACGTGGCAGCCGCTTATTTCATACAAAGTATATATATCTCGGACTTGGGAAGAGTTAAGTAAACATTCATACGTACTTTAAAGTCACATTTGCGAGGTATAAGATGACAGTATCTGGAAAAGTTACAAGACCCCCGTAGAATTAAAACAAATAAAATTGCTAAGTACGGCACGAACGAGACGCGAGAAAGTTTGCGAAACAGAAGCGTCTGCGTGAAAACTTGGACGCTTTATGTATCGGGATATACTCCACTTGAGAAAAACAAAGTTCCGCGACTATTTTTCGAAATTTATGAAAGCCGTCAACTCTGCGACTCGGATTCGAAAACTTTTCTAATTCAAATTCACGGTATATGTTACAAATAGACTTCGAATGGCAAGAATGTCTCTATGCTTGGCATTCGAATGTTACGAATGAATTGAAGTTTTCACAACTTGGTGAACATCGTCTCGTATTAACCGAGTTCCATTACTACTGTTTCGACAAACTCAAAACCGATCTACTCGCGGTTATTACTTATTTACCCGGCGTTTGTCACAGTTCGTATATACAAATTCTCATATCGATGCGAGCATACTGCGCTTGAAAGTTATATTCCTCCGAAAAGACAAACAGCCTTTAAATTAAATTGAATATAAAAACGTCCTTATACTATGCGAATGGAACAAAAGATCGCGAGCTCACGATATGAGACGCATGCAAAAGAAGCATTGAAAGGCTTATGCCCCCGGTGGAAAAGTCATCGAGATCTAAAGAGGAGAATCGTGAAAACGTTTCAAAACAAAACCGTGGCAATTATCGCGCCGCGAGCTAAAGCTGTAGCCGAGCGATCGGCCATTGTTTGCCGTGTGTGTGTGTACGTATAGGGCATGCAAACGCGCATGAAGACGATGAAGATGAGCGGCCGGGGGCAAAAAATCGATTATTGACTTGGAACAATGGACGATATCTATCCGCGAGCGATGCGCTATGTTCGATTGTACAGATGCCGAATACTTAAAAGTTGGAATTCTTCCGCTTCGGTTACACGGAAGATTGTAGTAGCGATGTAGGCATGTTAGAATGTTTTTAATTATATAACGTAAAGCAATATTATCTACTTTTTACTGATGCAAAATGTACCCATAATGATATCAAAACTTTGTTGTTTGCCAAAAGGCAACGTCAATGAATATGCTAAATTTATTATCTATCATCATTTCCATCCCAAAAATATGCGCAAAATAATATTATGCAAATTTCAAATCAACTCCTGAGCGCGCATCAATTATATTCATTCATGTATTCCGACTTGTGTAATGTATTATTGACATACGCTGTGAAATTCAGTAAACAAGTTAGTTTGTGTGCCATTTACAAAATAACCAAACCTTAATTTTCAAATGACCATTTGACCCAGAACCATTACCAAACTAGGAACAATCTTTGGATAAATTTATTGACGTAAAATATGCCCATCATCAAATAGTGCATTAGGTATATTTAATAGATCAATAAATTATATGGTGTCATTTTTTATATTTTACCTTAAAATTGCTCAAACCCATACGTGGTCTGAGGATCCTATTTGTTTGAAGTAATTATTAAAACACTCGCTGGATTAATGAAATTATAAACGCGCAAAATATTGAATAATCAATTATATGTGCGATTAAAAGTTAAAATTCAGCAAAATTGATGTCCTTTATCGCGTACGTAAATCACCACGTAGATTTAAAAATGCATTTTTAAAATTGATTGTTAACTCATGAATAAAGTTTGCTGCCGGCGAGTAGATTAATTACGTAATTTATTTTAGTAATTAAGCATATCCCTACATATATATCTCGATGTTTTCGTGGTGAATGAAATATTTCGCAAAAAATGGATCCGCAAATTTATTACGAAATACTGCACTTAAAAACATAAACCATCTACCAATATTTGTATATTCACGCATATGTATATATGTATTTTATAACAAAATTGCCAAAACAAACTGACGCTGACAAATATATATTCAATAAATAAACGAACAAATACTCGTTCTTTTTATACTTTTATTTATTTTTGCTACCAGTGAGTGCGTCCTCGAAATTTCCCCCGAATGAAAATTCTCCCTCCAGACTCGACGCTACAATACGCCGTGTGTATACTCCCGTGGAATGAAGTCGCGATCGATGCAGTCGCTTTTACGACTCGAAAAAAGGGAACGCGAGAGAGGGACGAATGCCAGGCGGAATGACCGGGTTACCCAATAATTTCGCCATATAACTTGCCCCCGCTATCTCGTCTCTCCCCATCAACGAAATGACATGGTATTAGCAGGAGGCAAAATCCCATTCGCCGGATCGATTCGGGATCTCTTTATTTCCTCCCGCCGATTCCCTGCGCGCAGCTCCTCCATCTCTCTCTCTCTCAATTTGGCTGCGATGTGCTCGAGACGAGCATCGGGCTCGCGAATTATCATTCGCAAATTGAATTCTCGGATTCCTGGGAGTCTTCTTCTCTTCTCTCGTTTGGTGAATCGACATTGGTATATATACCTCCCTGATTGGGATGCTCTTTGTTTACTTTTTGTACGGTGGCGTTGTTATTCGGATCCCTCTGTGAGTGTATTCATTCTTGTTTCTTTTTTTTCAAGACATGGGGTTTCTGTGTAGCTTTAATGCCGTCTTTTAATGCAGGAATTGTTGTAACAACATATCGATGAAAATACTTTTTATTTCAGGACCGAGCGATAAAACCATCAGAACGGTTCACGTCGACGACGACGCTGACGGTCAACATCCGCGACGATGACGACCAGGACCCATCGTTCATCTACCAGGGTTGCATGCTCCTCAACGGCGCTTGCATCAATCCTGAGTACTCGGCGTCGGTAAGTTTCCCACACAACGCAATATAATTCGCCTTTCATTTCGCACAACACGAGGAAAAAGAAGCCCTAATTGCAGTAACAAACATATTTACCGGATCACCGATATCGAAACAATCACTTTCATTACTTCCCATCGCCGATGAACCATTAACCGCGATTCGTCCCGCCAACTTTACTGCGCTTATCCACGATAATTAAATCTCGCTCGCACGCGATCCGCAGGTCTCGAGTGGCGTGCTCTCCGGTATCCTCAACATCTCGCCGGAGAAGATCCAGGCGGTCGACATGGACAGCATCAACGCGCCCATACGCTACAGCTTCCTCAGCGGTAGTCCGTCGAACTACCGGGACTTCTTCGAGATCAATCAGAGCAGCGGAGCTGTTAAGCAGATCCGAGCGGTCGATACTACCGTCACGAAGAAGTTCGACATTATCATCAAGGTATATATAAAACGTTAAATAAGTTTGATTAAGGACTAGAGCTACTCTTTTAATTTTTATCGAAAATTTTCCTCTATATTTTAGTTTTATTCATGCTGACTAAAATCTAGGCAAATCTCTGTAAACCTTGATTAAAAATTAGAAAAATTTTATTAACGTTTGGTACTTGCAGTAGCTTACATAAAATGTCCGAAGCCAGATTCCTACTAAGCTTATATACAAAATTCCCGGATTAGTTTTTCCACGCAAAAATGTAAAAAGTAAAGTTTTTTTTTACTAATAAAACGATCTTTTTATTAGGCTGTGGAGGACTCGGAGGCCGAACGCTCGGCGACCGCGAAACTGAGCATCACCGTGAAACCCGTGGATAGTAATCCGCCGGTGATCTCGGCCTCTGCAATCGAGGGTTACGTCGACGAGAACGCACCCGTCGGCACCAAGGTTACCAACGAGGACGGCAAGCCAATCGTCCTCTCCGTTTCGGACGCCGATTTGGTAAGTATATTGAACGAAGGTCAAACTTGCGCGTATTTGTCGTGGAAATCCCAATAAACGGTCTATATCGAATGTGTATATTGGTTATAGATTAACGGGAATTCGCATTTCCTATCGATTCCCTATGACCTATCTACACGGTTATCGTAGATTGAACGTCTGAATTATTTATATTTGATAGACAATGTTAAATTGTTTTTCATATATGTAAAGTGGAATATGAAAATTAATTTTCTATATGATAATGTGAGCAAGTTATTGGATGAGCTTATATTGCGTCGCGAAATTTCACAGCTACTTACCTATTTTTCTCATTTAGAACTACTGTAAAAATGAAATTCCTATCGAAGATTTGGTCATTTATAATAGTATTAATTTTGAACGTCTTTTGTATAAATCAAAGTGAGATTAAATCAGAAAATTGGATTATAGATATTGCGGTTAAACAAATTATTGGAAACAAGGAATTGTACCAAGTAACAATTATCAAAAATGACGAACTTTATGGAACAGCGCAGGAAATGCAGTTATTTAATAAAATTACAAGTGAAGTTCCAGTCATGTCAATTAATATATTATTACAGACAAATACTGTTTTGGATCGATTAATGAAAGTGCCAAGTTACAAAAGCCCTCGAGACGTTAGTATCTATGTCGTGTTTCAAAATCAAAACAATGAAACTTTATTTATGAAAAAACTATACAACATTCTCGACTTCATTGCTCGACTCTCTCCATTGGCAATAAGACCAAAATGTTTGATTATAGTATTTTCTAGTGATACTATTATAAGATCTAACGAGTTAAAAGAAATTTTTCATTATGCATGGTTTCTCAAATTTTTGGATTTCACTATTTTGGACGTACATAAACAGCACAGTCCAATGCTTATGTTTCATAATCCCTTCACAGATATTATATATAATATTGATTTCAAGTCGAATACAGATTTATTTCCCGACAAGCTTCAAGATGTTAACGAATATCCTTTCAAACTGTCAGTTACTAACTTTCGTCCATTTTTAAATGTAACTAGAGATTCACAAGGCAACCTAAAATCTGTTAACGGGCTCTATTTCACTATTTTTGAGCAGTTTAAGAAGAAACTAAATATTCGGTTTCACTTCATAGACGAAGGTAATATATCAGTTCCACAGTTTATGAACACTCAATCGAAAAGATTCTCCGCTAACGAAGTCGACATGTCATCTTTGCCCAGAACAATAAAAAGTTTTTACGTTAACGACAGTAGAATAAATTCTTCAATCACAAAAGAAGTTCACTTTACTCATTTTGTTATCATAGTGCCTATTTTCACAACTTGGATCATCAGTTTACCTCTAGATATGATTATATATACAATACTTTTTCCATTCCTTACACTGAGTTTTCTAGCTCTTACTCGATTACTAAAACTGTCCGCAGAATTTTGGAAACCACTGACGATATTTCAAATTCTCGTCGGGATCGGTACGAATGAAGTTCCAACAAGATTAGCCGAGCGAATATTTCTAGTTAGTTTACTATTCTCGTCCATGACTTACTCCGCCGACATGTATTCCAAACTAGTCGACGTGAAGAAAATGAAAATCGAAGTGCCGTTTTACACTTTGAAGGAGATTATGAACTCTAACCTGATTGTGCGCACTTCGGTCAGCACATACCACCGATTACATAACGATGGATCGGGGGACATTCTGGAATTATTCGAGAAAACAAAAACGGTTGGCACCACTGACGAATGCATTAAAGATTTGTTGAGAACGAGGCGAACGGCTTGTCTGACGTTTTACGATATGGGAAAATACATTGCGAACTTGTATAAGGATGCGCACGGATACCCGATGATGAAAATCGCCGAACCTGAATTTCTGGAGGATAGAGTGTTCTTTGAGTTTCCGCAAGATTCGCCGTTTATAAACAAGTTTAATGAATTGGTGCAACACGTCTGGGAGTCGGGAGTCACTTTCAGCATGGATTATAAAAGAACCTTTATTGACACAGAATCAATAGAAAAAAGCTTGACTGATGCAGAGGATCTCATAATCAAAGAGTTGGCTGTTATTCTTGCGATTGGATATTTTATAGCCTCGGTAGCTTTTGCCGTTGAGCTCTTGAAGAAAAATGTAACATTTGGGTTTGGTATTTCAAAAAGGAAAGTTAAACGAATCATTGTTAGTTAGCCTGCAGTTCTCCCACGATCAATTTAAATTCCTCTCGCTCCAATTAAGAAACTTCGAAGATAAGGGGGATCCTCACGGTATCCTTATATTCGTAGTTTTCTTCATTGTATTTTCAGCTCCTTTATTTTGGCACAGCCGCTGCAGAGCTCACAAAACAACCTACTTCACTTCTCTTCGCCGATTTCCAGTTGCTATACATGCGATCCCAAGAGTTTAATTGGAACACACATACACACTGATACACATATAAATATATAAAATTGAATATTCTTCAACATTATTCTGCGTGTAAACACAGCAATATAATAAAAATATAAAAATTTTTCCTCGAATGTATTATACGCAATAATAAATATCAATTTAAATAAAATTACGTTCAGCTTTAAAAGGCCCATTCTCTCTTTAAAAATTTCCATTTTCCCACTATTGTCCTTGTATAGTCAGCAAACGGCTAAAAGCACTCGCATATCGTCCTCACTCGCTATGGCTTCTTTCACTTTGCATCTTCCATACATTCTGCATAAGAATCCTCTCAGCGAAAAGAAAAACACGTCAACCTCTCCCCTCTAAGCAAACAACAAGCCATTACGGCTGCATATATGCCCAGCCTACTTCTCTCTCTCTCTCTCTTCTCGAAAATCGCCAATCGCGCCCGATTTTCCGTGAAACGGGGCCGCGGAATTAGCGGAAAGAAGCTACGGCGGCGTCGGGGCGCCCGATAACGCCCGTAAATCAGAGCCACCCCGGGAAAGCGCCGCCGTCGCCGCGCCGGATTATTCGGGCATATTTCGAGCGCTCGGAGCAAGTGGGTTAACTGCCGGCGCGACTGCATGGGGCGCAAGTCTGGTTGCGCTTTTTCCGGCGCCACACGCCCACGCGCGCGCTGATATCTCGCCGGGATATTATGCCCGAGAGTTTTTAGGGGCCAGGGACTAAAAGAGGGAAGAGGATTTCGTTGTGCCTTTTTCGATTTTAATTTTCGTGTGGTTGGGTGTGTGTATGTGGGTGAGTGGGCAAAGGGGGCCGATGAGTTATGGTTATTTTGTTTGTCTGGATCTAGGATTTCTTTTATGGGAGAACGAGGAATTTTTTTTTTACTAATTAAGTGGACGGCATTCTTCAGTTTTTTTTTGGCTGATATCAATACTGTGCTGGTTATTTTTTTTAGTTTGGCTGTTCTATTTAGTTCTTCATTATTTGAAAATTCTGATGAAAAACGTTAATCACATTTTAAAAAGGTATGCTGTGACTTTCGAGGCCAACATTAAAATTGCAACGATGGAAAAGGAATTTTTATAATGGATTTCAATTTGAAATTAAAATTATAAATAAAATCAATAACAAGCAGAATAAGCTTACTGCTGGACTACATCAGCGAGTTGCCGTGTTGATTTTCATAAAATTGTATAATTTTGTGTAAATTCGTCAGTGTCTAAAGTTAAACAAAAAAAAGCAAAAACGTATAGTAAAATTTAATATGAAATCTCAATGTATTTACCAATTTTTAATTACTTATAAATTACTCGTCACATATAACCCATTGTGCTATAGTGACGCATAAAATAACAAATTTTTTATCATCTATTCTTGGAATGAACATTTCACTCGAAATCCAATTTAAATTTTAATAAATTCAACGTTATATACAACTCTGAGAATAAATTTTACCATATTTAATGAGATATTTAATCATAATATTACAATTAAAACTAATGAAATTTTTTTTCGACTTGACAATCAACAATAGAAAGAATTCACTGCATTCCATCTTCGAACAAAATTAATTTTCATTTCCCCGAAATCGTTTTATTAAATCCATTCTATTATATCCTCCGTCATCATTTTTTCTTTATTTCTTGTCGCAGGGCGCGGAAGACCCGAAGCCCGAGTACACATTCGAGCTGACAACGACGTTCTTCAGCATCGACTCGACGGGCACGCTCGTAGTAAACGAGGAGAACTTGGACCGTGACCCGCCCAGCCCGGGCCGATTCCGTTTCCAGGTGGTAGCGCGTGAACGCAACGGCGTTGCTGCGTCGGCGCCGCTATCCTTCGTCGTTACCTTGAACGACGTCAACGACAATGCACCGATGCTGCCCATGACGGCGCCGATTACCGTCCAGGCCGGCGAGACGAAGCGCGAGGTTATCAAGGTGAGGTGTAGCAAAAGTTACTTGCTTTGTCTTCTTTTTTAGTGAATTTATAAAATTTCATCTACAGTTTTACAGAGTAGTATTAAAAAATATTATTGCTCGTAACAGGTCGAAGCGACGGACAACGACGAAGGTCCAAACGCTGAAATCACCTATAGCATTTACCACGTGTCGAACAACGGTCTGCAAAAGTTTAAGATCGATCCCAAAAGCGGCCTGATCGAGTCTGTAGGCAAACTCAACGCCGGCGAGCAGTACAGCATCACCGTGCAGGCGACGGACAATGGCGGCAGGTACTCGCAGACGATTGTCGAGGTGAACGTCGTCCCGGGGCCCAATACCCGGAGTCCGGTGTTCCAGCAGCAGGTGTACGAGGTGCAGGTCAGCGAGGGCGCCTCGATAAATTCTACGGTCGCCACGATTATTGTAAGTTGAACGTTTTTTGTTTATTTATGTAACTCGGATTTATTGTGTTGTCGGAAAATGTGTTTTAAAAAATAACAATTTAAAATAATTCATTCTACCAACGTATAAGCAGTAACAAATTTTAAAAGTTCTAAAGTTTTTTTTTTTTTTTGAAGCAGTAACAATTTTTGACAAAAAGTACCACAAGAGTAAAACTAATTTTTTTTTTTTACGTTAAGGGATGAACTTTTTTAACATTCATCTTTTGTTACTCTTCGGTGGACTCCTTTTCTGAATTCCATCTTGATATTTAATGACTTTTTATTATACTCTAAGCTGCGTTTTTACACATTCAAAGAACATCTCAACTCTCCCATTATTACCATTCCTTGAATACCTGTAACTCTATCTCCCCATCTCCCGAGCCATAAGCTCGCAAAAAACACTCAACCTCCTCTTCTCCGAAAATCAATTTTCCTGTCGCAGCGTATATAATAGCAATGCGTAATTTATCCGTTCCATTTGCTTCGTACCTGCAGGCCGTCGATCCGGAAAACGATCCGGTCTCCTACTCCATCGTCTCCGGCAACGACCTGCGGCAGTTCGCGATCGGCGACAAGTCCGGCGTCATCACCGTTATACGGAAACTCGACCGGGAGGATCTCACCCGCTACCAGCTGGTAAGTACTTGTCGCGCTGCTGCTGCTGCTGTTTTCCTTTTCTATCTCGACTCCATATTTGCTTCGAGCTCGAGCGTGATCGTAACTCGGGCGCTGTGTCTGTTTTTCTTTCTCGCTTTTTATCGGGAGACTCGAGATGAGGTGGTTGAAGTATATTGAAATTATGCTTGCGGTGAGAGAGTATAATACGATGTATCGGGTGACGGAAATAATGTAATCTCTCCTGTGTAAAAAGGTTATTGTAACGGATTCGCGTAGATTTTTTTTTTTTATTTATTGGAAGTTTTACAACAGCTGCGTTCGAATTTAATAATGGTAGAATGGAAGGCCGAGGAGAATCGCGGTGAAATATGAAAATTGAAGAAAATATTTATCGTCGAATTTCCGAAGACACATGCAAATTACGCGCGATAAATATGCCAAACAGCACGTGAATTACTTGTGTACGGTATAGAACCTACCGCACTTATGTATAAACATCAACGTGTCTCCGGAAATTATTACTCTATTAAAGCTGCCTGACGTCGCTCGCACAGGCTATAACGCCTGTAAATTTCATGATTAATTAACGATAACAATGCTTGCGATGAATTTGCGAGCCAAAATCACGAGAGCCAATGTATTTTCAATTTTAATTAGCGATTTTCGCTCGCGCTCGAGCTTTACCTTGTATATAGCTGATTTTCAGAATTTATAATCAAGTTACAAGGTGAGTATATCGATTATTTGGCGCTCAAGTGTGAAATTAATTTAAAACTAGGGGCTGTATTTTTAAACATCAACTTATGAAAGAAACTGCAGTAGCCTCGATGTAATATTATAAGGTTTCTGAAGAATATCGCGGAATCCACAATAGTATTTCATAAATTAGTTCATTCCAAGAAAAATGAAGATTTTCTAGAAAAGATCGCTCTTTAATTTACTTTTAACGAGGTTGCATACACTTTTTATTGTTTTTAAAATAGAGTCGGCTTCTTATCATTTAATAATTTGCATTGGTAATCGAAATAAATTTAAAAAAATAAATATAAATAAAAATTGCAGAACGAAAATTAATAATTACAAAACTTAACAAAAAAAAGGTGAAAAGGTGATACTCTTGCTCTTAATTAATATTTCTGTATTAATCTTATCATAAACTGTCCAACCCCCAACCTAACTGTACTCAATCCCCCACAGATAATCAAAGCCGAAGACACGGGCGGTCTATCGAGCACGGCAACAGTGAACATCAAGGTGACAGACATCAACGACAAGAATCCCGAATTCGAGGGACTGCCTTACGAGTTCAAAGTGCGCGAGGGTGAGGCGCGCAAGCTCATCGGTCGGGTACACGCCGAAGACGCCGACGAGGGTATCAATGCCGAGGTGACGTACTTCGCGCCCGAGGATATACCGTTCACCGTCGACCCCGAGACCGGCGATGTCCTGACGAAGGTTGCGCTCGATTATGAGCAGAATCATGTGAGTTTGTTGAAATATTTTTTTGTTTTGATCGATGATCGATTTTTCTATAGTAAATTGATCGGTTTTTCTGAAAGAATTCAAAGATAGTTTATTTTAATAAAATTGTAATATATGTATACAAATTATTAATATTCCTATGAAAGAGTTAAGACTTAATAAAAATAAATATCTTTATTTTACCTTTTCAGGAATACAAATTCGTCGTGACAGCGCGAGACGGCGCGCCAGATCCGCGGCTAGCGACAGCCACTGTAACGGTCCAGGTGCTGGACGTCGAGGACGAAGTACCAATTTTCCACCAAAGCAGCTACGAGGCCGGCGTCAAGGAAAACGTGCCCGACTACATGGTCATCCAAGTCACCGTAAGTCCCACAACCCTAAAGAAAAAAAAACGATAACAAAGTGTATAATATTCTTTCGTTCTACCCATAGGCGGACGACCCAGACACCGTGAAACAAGTGACGTACATGATCAAACAGGGCGACACGGATCTCTTCGCCATTGACCCTCGCAGCGGTATCCTCAAGACAATCCGCGGCCTCGACTACGAGCGCGAGAGTCAGCATGTCCTCATCATCGGCACGCTCGAGAACACAAGCGACCTGGCTGGGGCTACCACGCGCGTCGTTGTTAACGTCCAGGATGTCAATGACATACCGCCAGTGTTTACCACAGTGCCGAGGCCGATCAAGCTTGATGATAATGTACCGATCGGGGCGACCGTCGTCAACCTCATCGCCACGGATTCCGACGGCACTGCGCCTGGAAATCAAGTGAGATATATTATTATATTTATTATGATGAATATTGTTCAAATTGTTTTGAGAAACTGGGCTGTTTGTAAAAATGTTGAGATTGTTATAAAGTACGATTTTATTTACAATTTTAATGGCAATTCTTGATGAATACTTGTTGTTTATAACTATATCTGATTATTAAGAAATTTTTTCTTATTTACGGTCGACTGTAGCTATATATTTTTATAAAAATTTAAAAAATTTAAATTTTTTATAAATTTTTATAAAAATTTATAATCGGTAAAGAAATAACTTTGTATTTTAAATTTTACTGATATAATATCACTAAACCACGCTGAAATATAACCTCCTGATATTATAGGTCCGTTACGACGTGATCGGCCGTGGCATAGCTGGCAAGTACTTCGTGATCGACCCTGACAGCGGCGTGCTGCGGGTGCGCGACGATCTGCGCAAGGTACAGGACACCGAGTTCCAGGTCGACGTGCGCGCCTACGATTTAGGCGACCCGCAGCTCTCCTCCGTCAGCACGGTACCAGTTTTCGTGAAGCACGTTGCTGGCCCACCGTCCGAGCTCGGACTTGGTTTCGCTGAGGACTCGTATAACGTCGATGTACCTGAGGACGCGCGTGCTGGTACCCTCATCAAAATCATCAGTGTCATCAATAGGAACTCGAGGGACGTCATGTGCGACGTGTACGAGGGCAACGAGAACGGCTTGTTCAAGAGCAACATCACCGAGGAGAAGAATTGCGCGCTCTGGCTGGAGAAGCCCGAGCTGGATTACGAGAAGCAGGAGAGCTATCAGATTAAAATTAGACTCGAGCCCGTCGTCGGCGTCGCCAAGAGTAGCAGGAATCTCACGATGGTGAGGATGTTTGATGGAAATAACAAAATGTTCTGGATTCTTTTACTTACACGTTCAAAAGATATTCTTTAATTTTTTTATATTCTTTAGGTTGGCCGTAAGGTCCCTGCCAAAAGTTAGTTTTTCACGTTAAAATTGCGATAAATAATTATGCAAAGCAATTTATCAATTTTTAGCTCTCGCGATCAATGTAATTAGTGCAATTGGAATATTATAAGCTTTAAAAATAAAAAATCAAAGCAAAACCCGAACTTTACTTTTTAAAATCATTATTACGCTGAAATTAGTGCATTTCGACCGATCAGAACAAACCTGACAAATTACTTAAAATTCACCAGCCAACAAAATATATACACACCTATATCAAATAATTAAAAAACTTATTACCAATGATTTTATCTCGCCTCGTTATACAGGTAAAGATCCAGGTGGTCGACGTAAACGACAACAAGCCGGAATTCATGTTCCCTCCACCGGAGCATCTCACCCGGGGCCGCTACTTCGCGAAGGTGCCGCTGGCGGCGCAGTTCGACTCGACGGTCCTCGAAGTAAAGGCCGCCGACCGGGACAACGGCAAGTACGGCAAGATCGAGTTCTCGCTGCAATTCGACGCGGAGCATAGTCGGGCGAGCGATTTCTTCGCGATTGATCCGAGCTCCGGCATCGTCAGGACCACGGCGAACTTTGACGGCGTCGAAGCCCAGGAGTTGCCGTTCAAGTAAGTTTTTTCGTGAAAAATATAATTCTGTTGAATGTAGGGATACATGTATAAGTAATAATTATCTACAAGTATATTTACGTTTATTTATTCTTAATTATTGTAAAATATTGTATACGTGTTTAAAAGTTATTTAGTTTTCGCAGCTATAAATTCTATATAAAAATAGCAGATGCTTACCTCGCAACTTTGAAATTTTTGAAATTTTTTATCTTTAACGAAACCTTAATTATTCAGGTTCAAAGTCCAAGCAAAGGACAACCCTAACTCCACGAACAATTCGAACGTCGTCGAGGCGCCGGTAATCGTGAATCTCTTCGGGCCGGAACACTTCCTCGTGCTAACGGTGGAAGACGTGTCGCCGGAAACCCTGCAGAAGGACAGGGCGAAAATGGCCCGGGTGATCGAGGATAAAACCGGCCTGCTCGTCGAGATAGAGAAGATTGAGCCGCGAAGGCTGCTCACCGCTAATAATACCATTGAGGTCAGGTACCACGACGCGGACGTCTGGTTCTACGCTATCGATCCTGACGGCGAGGCGATCGTTTCGAGGAATAGCAGTCTAATGAACAGGTAAATATGACTTTTTTTTGCTGATAAGTGTGGCTATCTGTGAAGGTAAGTAGTAGGGTAATGGTTGTATAATAAACGTGCTGATGAAAATAGCGTTGTTAGAGTGATAGTGATCGATGTTTTATAGAGTATATAAGGAATTTGTTGAAATTTTTTTTTAATGAATTTAGAATTCTTTATACGATTACATTGAGCAAATATAAAATATATTATAACAGCTTAAACAATAATTAACTTCGGATAAAGATTGTTCGTATAAAAATAAAAAAATTGCTGGTTTAAAAGATTTTATTCGAGTAATAAACTGAATGTGGTACTTTTTCTTTAAATATTTATGTGGTAATGGTAATAACATTATTAATTTTTTTTTTTTAATCATAATGTCAAACTACTTTATGACATCTTTCGAAAATTCTTATCCTGTTAAATTTTAACTTAAACATAAATAAAAATAGGCCTTCGACATACCTTTACGTTATTATATCAATACAAAAGTAAAACACGAGTTAAAAAAAAAAATAATTTGAAAAACACGATTATCCGTTCTAAACATCCAAGATAACAACCAAACACAGAGCCAGCAACGAAAGTAACGTAACCAACGAACGACCTTTCAACGAGCTCGCAGTAAAATTTCGTAACCTACAGCTACAACAGACACACATAGACTCTCGGTCCAATCGCGCCGAATATCGAACAGCCTTGCCTGGAATGCCGCGTCTAGTAGGTGCACCTGCGTCAACTTTTCGTGCGCGGCGAATACGCGCGTATGTGCATGGAAAGCGATCGAGCGAGCGAGGCGCGTACGTGTATATATACCTACGCTCGTTAAGGAGTTTATCGCTCTCCGGTGGCGGGGAGCATTAGAAATCGACCTAGAAACGCGGATAAGCCGCGGCAGTTGCGCCCGTGCAGCGGACAGGCGCGCAAGCGCACGCGTACGTGTGTGTCGTGTCGATTTCCGATCGGCGATGAGCTCTCGATTTTTTTTTTTTTTTTTTTCGTGCGAACGATATTTCTGTTTGTGTTTCGAGTAGAAGTGATATATATATATAGTGTGATTGTGTATTGAGTTGTGGGCGATGGTGCAACGTATGTACACGTGATTGTTGACAAAGCGTGACGATCGATTATATAGTTCAGGTATGAGGTAGTGGTGTGTTGTGATTTTCTTTTAATTTTTTTTTTATTGCTCGTTTGGTCTGGGATACTGTAGTTCTGTATAGTTAAAAAAAATTTATGTAGCGGAAAATTGATCCTTTAGACAATATATTAACTTTAAAAAAAAATTCTTCAAGTCTACAAATGGAATTTAATCTTAAAAATTTTCACCTATAAACTTCTTAAGTCGGTAAAAGTGTATAAAACATGTCACTCGATGATAATTTTATCAGACCTCCATTCGCGCGCACACTTGTATTTACATAGAAACTACAAATCAAGCTGTCGCAGCACCGTGAAACCAACGAAAGACGTGGACAATATATAATAATACTAAAAATATTCGACATCGCAAAGTGTTTTTCCGCTCCTTTCACTTTCCTCGCACGCTCGCGACGGGTTATGAAAAACGCGGTAGCCAGATCGCGCTCACTGTATATATTACATGCATGTATATCTATATATACACACACGCCTGTGTACACGTACATAATGCAACGAAAATCTGGTTTGCTCCGCGAGCCGAGGGAAATTCGCCTCTAATCATTCCGAGAAATCCAACCTGAACGCGGCTGTAATGAGTGAACTTGTCGTTTGACGAATCGCCTGGGCTAGGTGCGGAAAAACACTTTCACTGCGCCCGGTTACACTTATCTGGCATTCCTCTCCGCTGGTGTATTCAAATTGCCGAGGATAATTTTGTGACTATAGTTGTGCAAGAGATCTGAGGCCGAGAGAATGCCAGGCATATATTTTTTGAAAATATTTGTGTGTAGTTGCTGCTGCCTGATAAAAATAGCGCTGAAATATTGTTATACATAGTGATCGACTTGCAAGGTAATAAACGTAGTCGACTGCACGCATAGTAAAACTAGCCATTTTCTTGCTATAAATGTATTTAAACATAAAAAATCGATCCTGCGCTATACCAAACCACTTCCTCCATAAAAAGCAAAACCATCCTCCGACCATCTTGATTCCCGGCAACTGTCACCTCACATTACGTAACAAAAAAAAAAGCTATATGAGATTTTTCGATCGCTCGTTTGTTACAGCCGCGTGCTGGACAGGCAGGTGGTGTCGCAGATCACGTACACGCTGTCGCCGCTCGTGCGGGCGACCGCGGTAGACGTGCACGCGCCAGTCATGGAGCCCGAGCAGCAGCGCACGCATCACACCCACACGGCGATAGCCTTCAGCGGCGAGGTATTCCCATACGCCCTCATCATCATCGCCCTCGTCATCCTAGTACTGGGAATCGCTGGAATAATCTACATCTGGGTATCGTGGTCCAGGTGAGTGATCTTTCTATTTTTATTATTATTTTGTAAAAGCCGTTGGTGGTATACCGTGTGCGTAAAGCAATTCAATTGACGATTGGATCTTATATCGGATATTCCGTATACACATTTGTATTGGAATTGTAGTACGTGCACGGTTGTAAAGTGATTTGCTTTCAGTCCTAATTGAATTACGATCTATATGACGGCCGCTTTCATTAATGTCGGATTCAATTGCACGATCCTGCGTAGTATAGTTGACATTTCGAAAAATTTTGTATAGCGAAAGGTTTTGGAAAATAATATATAAGCGCGATGCGGAAAATTGCCCGTGCTCGAGGACAAAAAAAAACGTTATGCAAAAAGTGCTATTTTAAAGTATGTTTTGCATAAACAAAACAATTTTTCTGCTATATATTTAAAAGAATTCTATTGTCGAATGTTAACTAAAAACGCGACACTTTTATTTTTGTTTTCCTGACATGTACACGTCATATAACAGTATTTTTATTACTCTATACTACGATATTGAAGGAAAATTGAAATGTAACTTTGTAAGAAAGATAAAATAGTTTATTCAATAGTGCCGTGATCGAAATCTGTGCCAAGCGCGATAAAATATAAATTTCACGGATCGATTTCCTTTATTAAAATACAGGGAAACTGCGCGCAGGGCTCAACTTCGTTTCAATATTTTGCAAATCTCGTATATAGTGTTTCAAAGTAAGATTTTAGGAGGCAACGGAGAACTACAACGATTGTCTTTCTCAAGCTTTCTAAAAGTAGAATATTTCATATTTACAAACGGAGAAAATATCCATTTTCGAAAGTAAAATTGCTATATCGACAAAGTAAGAGCATTGTTATAATGACGATAATTAAATAGCATATTAATGAAGATAGGGCATTAAGAAACAGCTTTATAGAGAAAATGAAAGTTCACAAGTTTTTCTAGCCTTTGGTATTAAATTTATAACAAATTTTCTATAATCTCGTTCGACTTTTACGACAATAATTTCATGAATAAATGTATTCTCGCTCATTGCGAAGGAACTGTTATAGGCATGATAGGAGCAGCCGCCTCGTAATGAAGCATAATACTTATTAATTGTCAGCGTTTATTCTGAGAAAGTTTGATCTGAAAAGTTGAGAAAGGAAAAGATATACTGTTACAATTAGTTGAGTTACTGAAGCAAGACAGGGTAACAAGACGATTTATTTTACGTTTTAATGACCGCGGTGTTATACATCGTTCTCTAGATAATTACAGCGAAGGTAAAATTTACGTGACTCTTATCATTTACTTCATTGCTCCACGGTTTCCGCACAAAGTATACAATAACAATTAGCATCGCGCGTTTACACAAAAACAAAAAAAACTCCAAAACAAATCCCTATCGCTTCTAGCGGTGTTCCGATAATAACAACCGCCTCGAATAACGAAATAAAAAGCGGAGAAAGAAAAAAGCCTCGTAAAAAGAGAAGCGCAAGTTTCGCAACAAAATCCGAAACGGTCGATCGATCGGCTCGTCAAAACTGCGCTCACGCGAGCTACCCGATAAGTCTCGTATTCCACCTATACATACTCCACACGCACACAATCTCTCTCTCTTCCTAGACTCGCGCAACACGCCTCGTTACGCTAATTCGCCTCTCGCGCGTGCATACGCTGCAGCGCAAGTGAATTTTCGCGGAGAGAAAGCGAATTATGTGCGCTGGCTGCAGCGCACGCGCAAATTGAGGCTGGCCGCTCGAAAATATATTGTACGAAGAAATCGCGGTAGCCGCGGGTATGCGGAGCGCGTGTATGGGCAATAAAAAATTTCCGTTTACATGCTTTTTTGAGCGCAGCGTATAAGTTTCCTGAAAATTCAGTAGAATTTTTGTAAAGAGGATGGTTATGTGGTGTATAAGATTGTTAAAACAATATTTTAAGTTTCCTTCGTTACCAAAAAGTAGTATTTACTGGATCAAAATATTCATTCGTACTGAATAAAAATTGATCTAGCTCTTGCTACATTCTACAAGAAAATTTTACCTTATTACTTATACATATGTAAACATTTCTTTAGAAAGATTTTGAAAAATTCATTAAAAACGCTATCACTAAGGAAAACAAACACAAACCCAGTATCACTCTGTTGAATCCGTTATCTTATTTTCGCAAAAATTCCTTTCCAGGTACAAGGCGTACAAGGAGCGCATGCAGCGCATGTACGTAGTGCCGCGCTACGACCCTGTCTACGTCGAGCCCAACCTGAAGGAATACGAGACGCAGGTGCTGCAGATGAGTGTGCCCGTCGACGACAACGACAGCTACAACGACCTGCAGCTCGACTTCAGCAATAAGAACCACGCGTTCAGCCTTGACAATGTGAGCTACATCACGAAGGAGAATGGCGAGAGCACTGGTAAGTTTCCAATAGGTATACATATATAAAAATGTCTAAATAAGAATAGTACCCTTTTTTTATTGTTTCTTTAATTAGTTTCTTTGTACACTCTTCTTATCGTATAAGTATGCATGTGAAATTACTCATACTTACAAATGCATTTAGTTTCCCTATAATAGTACAAAACTAGGGCACTTTGGCTAATTACTACGTGCATAAATATAGATCGTTATACATATATAGGAAAATCGCACTAATATGAATTAACAAAGTTTTTCAAAATATTTTATTACGAATTTTGAGCATTTATAAAAAAAAAAAAAAACACTAAAATTTAAAAAAATATTTTATACGAATATAATTGTTATTAATTTACGAACTGTCGACAAAATATGTCACTATAATAAAGGGTAACTTTATTTCGGGAATATCCTAAGTACGAAAGTATCTCGTATAATAAAATGACCATAAAAATTTAGAAAATTCTTTTTGTATGTTTTTCGTATATAACATAATCTTATTTCTCAAAAATACACTTCAATAATTTTTCATAATATTATTATACTCTCTAATCATCTGCAGGCCAGCAGAGTCCCGTATCCTCGGAGGCGGCAACGACGGCACGAGCCTCGAGCATCGCGGGTAACCACGGCGGCTTGGACGCGCACTCGTTGCGTCGTTCGACCCTCGGTCGCACGAAGAACAGCAACAACCTGAACGGCGGTTCGGCTAGCCACAGTAACACCCTGAGCAACCGTAACGACACACCGGTCCTCAATCCACTCTACAATCACGATCTAATGAGCACGTCGAGTCCCTCCAATGACAACGTCATCTTCCGCGAGCGGAAGGACTACTCGCACCTCGGGTTCACGTACTTGAGCGAGCAGAGCCCCGTCGAGACCACCACCGAGTTATAGTGTGTTTGTGCAAGCATCTAGCCTAGCTTGGGAACATGTGTGCGGTAAAACGCGAAGTGTTACTTGTTGATAAAAGTTCTTTTTTCTTTTTTAATAAAGACGATTTTTATATATACATAATTATATGTAAACTGCGTTACCGCGAGATTCCGTGCGCGAACGGATATAGCAACGATTTTATATATGACAACGCATTGTGTATGTGCAGCGTGACTCGATGAATGATTGGTCGAAATATAATTTTTTTTTTTTTTTTGTTGATGGTGAATGGGAATATACACACCTAATAGAGAGATCTATCAACGATGATAACATGTATAATAAGCTATTATACGGTATCACAAACTTAATGTACTTAATTTTATAAGCATTTTTGTTATCAATTATTTTTTTCTTTTTTTATACGTGACAATGCTGCCGAGTGGCGCAACAAGCGGTAACTGCCACTAATCTGTTTGCTAAACTTTTAGCAATTTAAGAGCGAGAAGATATATATAAATATATATAGTTGCACTTGACATTAGATCGGCAATGTCAAAGACACACGGGCGAGTCGAGCTCAAGACGTGAAAGTGCAGCGCGTAATGGAAACCAATCGAGTTTCTCTATCGACAAGGAACATGATAATTTCAGCCTCGATATGCCGTTGCAGTGTATAGTAATCCGAGGCGCGGGAAAAGACGCGCACGCGTGTACCTATATACATGCGCATCTGAATGATGATTTTGTAAATTTCTCGAACGCGTGTGTATTATGCATGTCTGTGTGTACGTGTGAAAATCTTTATATTATTTATGTAAACTCGTACTGATTAACTTTTTTTTACGAAGAGGAAGAAAGAAAAACACACTGTTGTTTACTTCTATTCTGGCGACAGAACGCAAGTGAAAGTAAAAGAGAGAGAGAGAGAGAGAGTTCGAGGGAAATTCGAGTTTTGTAAATTTCTTTTGCTAATCCTAGTAATAAGTTTTCCGTATTCCGCGCGCATCAAGACGCAAATGAATGCAAGTCGTTTGTAAGCGTGCGATGTTGTTTTTATTAGAGAGAGAGAATGCCGCGAAGCTAACTGAGAAATCGGTCGATCTTGAGCCTACAGTCATAATTCGAGAAAGTATATATACAAATAAGAAAATCTAGAGTATTCGAGATCGATCGATTGCTAAGTAACTCGACGGAACCTATTTAAATAAATGATATATAAATATATTATATATAGAATATACATTATTTTTATATATGCCGATTTTATGCGAATCAAATGTCTTCATTCACATCATCATCTTATTATACTCCACCCTTAACTGCGTTATATGTACAATAATTGATTATTCTCCGGCGTACTTAAGAACCGGCTAAATCCCCCATCTGTGAACCTTAATCCACGATAAACTCCGCACTCCTCTCTATTAATCCCGTTCGCGTGTATACCTACGTCTCTCTTTCTTATCCCACTTCCTTAATCAGTCGGCCAGGGAGAGTGCCTTTAGTCATACGTTGTAACGTCATACTTACTGCCGATGGATTTTTTTTCGTGTAAGCTTATTATCATTATTTCTATTAAGACATTATGTATATGTATCGAGGTCTCGAAGCAAGGAGCGAGGACTATATTGTAAAAAATTTTTGTTAATGACGTAATAATAAATTTATTATATTATTAAGCGCGTCGATATTTTCATTCTGCCACCCCTAATTCTCACATCTATATATAAATATATATTTAGACTTCCGCCTCGGTTTACTTCAAACGGCGGCAATTTTACACTTTTACACCGTGCCCTAATTTCTGCAATAACTGCTATTCTGATAAAAATCTCGCGCATGGAGTATACCGATGCAAATCTTTCGCCGAGCAAAGTTCCAAAGACCCGATTGTCACGTCACCTGAGCGCGTACCTTCAACCCCCCGCGAAGCACTGGTTGCCTGCCCGCAGGTTCATCCCAGGCACGTAGAGTGAAGGTAAATTAGTGGGTTGAATATTGGGGCTAACCCAAGAGGGCCCGTTTGTAAGTATAGAGGCAAACAGAGCGAGGGATGAAGTTGAGTTTTAATTTATTGCCTGCAGGCAGATGGTTGGGAGCTGGGTTTCCCGCGCGAAAAGAGGACTCGGCGCGTGCAGGACGGCCGCTATGCTATATTGTGGTTATTGTCGAACGGGAATTTTCATGATTCCAACAAATGTATAGTATATATAATTATGAACTTATTCTTTAGATTTTTTTCTAATTAATGTTTATTCATTCGCTTTTTCGATAACCACTCGACCGATAGAAACGCTTTTCAAGTCTACCGCCTCTAGTCACGGATAAAGTAGTCCGTGCGCCTAAGGAAATTGAGGACATCAAAATTTTGAATATTCTTTATGTTACAGTATTGTAATATTTAATTAATAAAACGAAATCCACTGATGTTTTACTGTAAAAATATTTCTAAACAAATCATCAAAAATTATCTTTTCAAAAAGTAAATTAAGTATACGATTAATTATTCTGACAATATAAGTATATGAATAATTGACATATTTTCATTTCTAATTCTTATTTTCAAAATCTTTTTTTTTACATTATCAAGCGTCGAGAACGGAGCGTCGCTCGGCCCACAGCAACGTTTATGATGATGTCGAGCAAGGGAACGGCGACATTATGGGCACTGAGTGTGGAGCAGAGTTCGTTCCCGTATTGAATATAATTTTACAGGCTAATTACACCCTCAACTTTTACTAGATCTATCCATCCGCACATAAATTATATAAATATGGCTTATTCCCTTACCCGGCTTTCACCTATACACAGTATTCAGCTACAATTTTTAAACTGGCACGTTCGCCCTCTCCGGTACGTTTCGTCCAGTTTTACACCTTTACACACCAGCCACGCCTACATATTTCTGCAAACTGCCGCGTTAAAAACCATCTTTATGCCCGTAACCGCGCAGGGCAGAATTGGTACTAATAAAAATCTTTCGCTCGGCGAAAATCCGAAAAGTCCGTGGCTGACGCGCGTCAAGCTTCGGCGTGTCTTCAACCCCCCGCGAAGTGGTGGTTGCCTGCTCGCAGGTTCATCCCGTGCGAACACCCGGAGTGAAGGCAAATTAGTTGGTAGGATATACTATGGGATAACCCAAGAGGGCCCACTTAACCATAAGAATAAACAGAGAGAGAGAAAGAACGAGAGACAGAGGGAGAGAGAGAGAGGGATGAAGTTTTAGTTTATAGCCCGCACGCAGATGGTTGACTCTTCAGAGCCGGCTTTCCCCCGGAAAGAGGACACAGGCGAGCCGCTATGTTTTGTGGTTGGACGAGCGGGGATTTCCATTATTCCAATGCATCTATAGTATCATGTAGAATGCGCTGATTCGGGAAAATTCTATTAATTGAAGTTATTAATTGTATATGAGCTTATACAACCCTTTCATTCACAAAAATATGATTTTTTTTTGCCATAAATTTATTTATAACAATTATAAACAATTAGAAATTCGAAAAGTATTAATACATTTCTCAAGCTTAAGTATTTATCTAACAGAAAATTACAAAAAAAAATGAGGGATATGCATTAAATACAAACAAAAAATGACGAGAAATAAAAAAAATTTTGGGTGTCGCCGTTGTCCATCGCTTGACACACGGAAGAGCAAATGTCGGCTACAACGTTTGTCCATTGACTAAGCTCGTCTGGGCTCCTCCGGGACTATATGCGTATACGCAGGTTGATCGACGCGGGCCATATATGCAGGGTAGTATAGGTTCTCCTAAGTACAAATAGCGAGTAAAAATTCACATGCCATTAGTTGGCGCCAACGCCCGGGTTATTTCCTCTAATGGGGGAAAAGTAGAAAAATTGCTCTTATACGCATGTACGAGTTAGGGGACTTCGAGGATTTACATAACTAGTATAATAGCGTCGGAACATTTCAATAAATGTAATAATAATAATAATAATAATAATAATACTTTATTTTCGATCATGGCCAAAAAAGAAAATGTCGGTGTTACTGAATTGTATATTACGGTTGTCTGAGAAAAACTCTTAAGACTTATGTCTTTTTGAGTTAAAGTCTTAGTGCATTAGTGGATATAAAGGGTTCATGCGCCGCAGACGACCGCACCGCCGTGGCAGAGCTCCGTCTCCGCGCCGCTATCTGTACCGGCGGCGGCGATACCGTCGTTCGATATCTCGGTTATTCTCCTAGTTATACTTATTATTATTAATTTTATAGCAATATAATAGATAAGAAAAATGCCTAGCTTTTGATATATTCCTCCAATAAAACTATACACGGAGAAAAACAATAAATTCTACATTTTACGCAGTTGATTTAACTTTATAAAAGCAAGTTTATTTTACTTTCATAAGAATTAGTATACACAGTACTTTATGCAAAAGTAAAATTCACATTTTAGTAAAGTAAGATTGACATTATCCTTTGAGATGCATTTCAAATAAACAGTAGATTTACTTTATAACTTTAAAAAAAAATGTTAATTCTACTTTTTTTAAAGTAGTTTCTACTTTCTCTTTATCAGTTGATTTAACTTGTGCAAAAAAGTAAGATTTTTAATTTATTTTTTTCCGTGTAACTAGTTATTAGTAAAACATAGAGTCGATTTCTAAACTTCCAAAAACTAAAATGCCTGCTAACGAAAAGATAATTGCGCAGCCATTATATCGCATTCCTATAGCACTTTGTGCAATTTTTAAATTTATTCGCGTTCACCAAGCAATAAATAAACAATTTGTCATTTAGTCAGTCAGAGAATCAACCACAACAATCGAACATATAAGAATCTGCTCACGAGCATCAACCTCGCATAATACGGCGCCGACTCGCAGGTCAGGTATAACTACTGAAGTACCCACAAGAAGAGAAAGAGCGAGAGCGAGAAAGAGATAATCCCGGTACACGGGGGTCATGCGTATGCCCATGCACCTTTCTTCGCAAGCCAGCAGCAAACCGTAAACGCTGTCCCTCAAGACCCTTTGCAGATTACTGGAGCAGTTTGAGAAACCGGGGGCGGTTCACTGACCATTTCCCTAGCATATATACAGCTGATTGGAGGAAATTTGCCGCTGCACCTTCCAGGACCTCTGCCACTCCTGCCCTACAACGAGTATAACATTCACGAGTCTGGGCCCAAGTCAGCAGTTTCGTACAGGCGTCAGTCCGCAAAACTTGCCTCTGTTCGCTTGTTCTTGCAGCTTTTCAGACTTTGAGTTTGTCTGATGAATGACGACTGACTGAATTGTCTTGGTGATAGAGAAAAAAAAGTACATTGATTCGTTTTGTGCGCGTGTGTGAGTGTGTATAAGAGTGATTCTAACTTGTGAAAGAAAAATGGTTTTGACCAGCGTTGAAAGCTTGATGGCTGGACCCTTGGTCGCATGGTTCGCGAGCTGCATAGAAGCTGAAGAGGAGCCTCTCACCTATGACAGCTTGGTGGACGGTACATTGATACATCATGTGATTAGACAAATGTAAGTAAAAAAACCGCTGCCAATTCATTGGCACGTAGCTTCCTCAAACTTAATTTACTAATTCCTTTAATTAATTTTT